>MQRK01186274.1:18418-29019 GCA_001938485.1 Girardia tigrina | reverse complement strand
GAAGTTTCTATGTGGTCTAAATGCTGAGATATAGGCAAAAGTAAATGGCCCATTCTTGACAAGATGAAATACAGTGAAGGTATATGAAAAGTGCTTAATGAAAAGTGCTTAAAAAGAAAAAAAAAGTGCTTAAAAAGAAAAATTAAATAATACAAAAAAGTGCTTAAAAAGAAAAAAAAAGTGCTTAAAAAGAAAAATTAAATAATACAATAAATACCGACAAAAATAAAAATTAGATAGATAGAAAAATTCATTAATGTTGGTTTTGTTTTATTTGTGCCCAAACATGAGAGAGACTTGTCCTTATCTTTGTAAACGGATGCTGGAAAATAATCGAAGGGAAAGTGATAGTAATATTACTAATATTATTTCTCTCTGGGGGCAAATATTTTTAAACAATCAATCATTTTTCAATTTGTCTACTCGCACAACAATGAAAGGGCAGAAGACTGAGAAGATACAGATGGATACTATCGACATTGGATTCCGCTCCCCATTGATATCATTGCAAGCAGAAGACTTACCTATCATAGCAGGTTGGACACCTCTGATACACCAAACATTGTGAGGTATGTATGGAGAGCAACAATGTCAATTGGAAAGAAGATCAGTGGGAGAAAGAAGCAAGCTCTCTCCGAATGCCTCAGAGTGGATATACAGTGGCTCTTTGGGGATAATGCAACGTATGAGGACTTCATACATCACATTGTCCACCGAGACCCCACTGTAGAAAGAGAGCAATACATCAACTCCTTAATAAGAGAAGGGAAGCAGAACAGAACAAGAGCCGATCTGCCGAAATTACTCAATGAGAGAGATAAACTCCTTCAATGTTGCTTTCAAGAGTTCACCGAACAAAAAGAGCTGAATAGACATCTCAGCCGGGATCACACAGAATTCACAGTAAGCATCCCACTTCAGCTCCCACAAGATGAAAAACCGTTAAAATGTACCACATACTGCAAAAGTTACAAAACGAAAGGCATCTGATTAAAGATCATCGAATAGATGTGAGGGAGAATATCAAGGAACATCCAACAGAATCATCAGCGCAATCAAACAGAAGAAGCGACAATCCAGACAGAGACGAAGAACCCTTCTCATGCAAACGACCGATTTTCAGCCCGCAATAATTGATGAGAAACGACCAGAATTGGCCAACAGAAGAGGTGTTGTGTTCCATCACGACAACGCCAGACCACATACGTCTGTAGTGACTCTCCAGAAACTCAGGGAGCTTGGTTGGGAAATTTTAATGCATCCAACATATAGTCCGGACCTGGCACCAAGCGATGATCACCTTTTTCTCGCATTGAAAAATTTCTAGAGTGATAAGAAATTGGGATCAATAGAAGATTGTGAAAATCGATTACTACAGTTTTTCGCCAATAACGACCAAGACTTCTACGAGAGAGGCATTATGAAGCTACCTTCAAATTTGCAACTAATTATGCAACAAAACGGTGCATATTTGACTCCAAGAGGACAATTCGAAACATGTTAAATAAAGTTTTGAATTTCACGCCAAAATAATGGATTTCTTTATTTCAAAATCTGAAAAATATAACCTTCATTCGTTGCTAAAATATTTGGATATTTTTATTTATCAAAATTTTTAAAATCCTTTTTCGATTTTTATGGAACTAAATAATTTAGATATTATTTATGGAATGATAAAATTATCAAAGTTTTCAAGAGGTCCAGACAATCCATTCACGGATCTTATACTAAAACAATGAATGCATTTGTTCTTCCAAACGTCTTGGTTAGTAAATTATTATTATTCACTTTCTGAAATAACTTGGAATTTTAATAGAGGGTCGCAAAAGAGCATTTTAGATGTGATGAAATAGATGGAGTTGATTTAGAAGATGAAGGTTCAATAGGATCTGAGTTGACTCATTTTGATGAATATTTTCTCTATGTACGATGATTAAAAATTATGTAACCCAGTAATATTATTTGTTATCTAGAATGAAATAATGACTCCTCAGACCAATGAAGGTATCGATGTAATTTCTAAATTTACTCTTGCTCTTTTGGAAGACAGTGGGTAATTATTTTGATTAAATTATAAAACTTAACATAGATTTATCTACCTTTACGTATTTCCTGTTATTTTAATATTTATCAATATTAAATTATATTTATTATCAAATTGCGGATATATATTGTGAGAAATGTTTTGAATTGTGTGTTGATATTGTGCATGTTGTATGTTGATTCGGATTGTGTGTCTCCTACACAGATGGATGATTGGTATTTTCTTTGATTTTTACTAATTAAAAATAATTTAATTTAATTTTAAAGTAATAAAATTTAAAATAATTTTTGAATGTATTATTTATTTTGTAATGTAATTTAAAATTTTAATATATTAATGTAATATGTTCTTTTCTAAAAAAATGTTTAGATTTAATTTTAACCAATTAGATTCTTTATAATTAATAATTTTTATTAACAGATTTTCATTTATTGAAAATAATTAGTATGAACTCAGAAATATATTGATCAAGAGAGATGTCAAATAGTGAATTCGCTTGTGACATTAATAAATGTTGTAAAACTCATATTGATGTTGTTAATATATATGTCTTGCGAAACAAGTTTCATTTGTATTTCACTAGAAATAGTTTTCTTTCTCTTTATATATATATATATATATATATACATCGAAAAGTAAAGTCTATATGCTAGAGATAAAAAGAAAACGATGTGTTTCGAGATTACAATAACATCGTCAGGTCAATCCACACTATGTATTAAAGCATCACATAATACGGAACTATACAATAAATTTAAAAAAATTTACCAATAAATCAATGGATTGAAATGAATCTTTTTCCTTTTTCTTAAAATTGTAGCAAAAATTCATTTATCGCAAAATAACCATTGACATCTATCAATAGCCGTTTGAGAATACGATATTTTTACGCTAATTTTTTTTTACAGATACCTATGATAAAGATAACAATTGACATCCAACAGAAAGCTCATTTTGAGATAAAACTTCTTTTACTCAATGCAATCCACTCAATTTTAGCCTTCACATAAAACTCAAAACAATTCCGAATCTCATCGATTCAATTCGACTGAAATATCTGACCAAATGACAATCTGATTTTAATTTTCTTTGCTTATATTTTGAAGAATAATTTTAATTTCAATAATTTTGTAAAAGATTTGGAAAGAATGAAGAAATTGAAAGCAAAATGTATTTGGTCGGTGTTTAATTCTCTCGCACTGTCCGAATGTGTCAGTGCTGTATATTGAGTGTCATCAGTCTGAAACGAGGTTCAGTTGAGAGATCACACTGGTCTCTCAGATTGCAATTTGTTCAGACATTTCAATCGAATTGCATCGATGATATTCGGAATTGTTTTTTTTGTTTTATGCGAAGGCTTAAATTGAGTGGATAGTATTGAGTGAGAGAAGTTGTATCTCAAAGATTAGCTTATGGTTGACTGTCAAGTCTTACCGCCTTAAATACGAAACGATAGAATAAACATATCATTTTCTCAAACGGTAATTTATAGCTTCCAATATTTGGTTTGCGATAATTAAAGTGTATTTTGCCTAATTTTTAAGAAAAATGAAATAAATTAATTTTATTCCAATGATTTTTTGGTAAAATGTTTTTCAATTATTTTATAGTCCCGTATAATGTGGTAGTTTATATGTGGTGTGTAAGGACCTGATGATGGGTTATTGACTCGAAGGGTGTTGTCCTTTTATTCCATATATACGGATGAAAACTACGGCTCTATCAATTTTAAATAATATGTACTATTACTGAATTGCATTAAATACTTAACAAAATAATACCACGTTTTCAGTTACTTGATAATTCTGAGTAAATTTTTAATAAATATTAATGAGAAAAGAACTTTGGCGAATGCATTTCAAACAATAATTTAGATTATTTTGTAATTTATACACCTAAAAAGCTTAGTAAAGATTTTCTTTTTACTTTTTAGTTTCTTTCAAAAATATTTATGATAATTATTTTTTTCTCAAGAAATTAAAGAACTTATTTTGCAAAGTTATTTTAATTACAACATTTATTCAATTACGAATGTTATTCAAGGAATATTATCGTTTGGGGGATTCAAACAATATTATTATTATTAATGAAACAATCAGACATTATTTCAGACAGTGATTATTTTTGCCAAGATTAATTTATATTATTTTCAGTTTTCCTTTCTTTTTTAGTTCAATTGAGCTTAATCTTACTTTTCATAAAACAACTTTTTCATCCGTCGAAATGCGAGATTAATTTTTACAAAATAACTAATTAATAGAAAATTGAAATATTTTATTTTTTTATAATTTTTAAGCAAATTCAATCGCTTTTTTGTTAAGTGAAATTATATTTTTATTCATTTACCGTAACGAAATTTTTAAACTTGGCATTTCAAACTTCAAAGAAACGTTCCAATGCCTACGACATAAAATTATATCTTGTCTTCATAATTGTCATTAATAATGATTTATTTATCGATTATTTTTAAGAAAAATAAATTTATATTTCTTTTAAGTCATTGACAATTAAATAATAATTTCAAATAACAAAAAAATAAAATGATTTTATATTTTCATGTGTTTATAAACTTCAATATTGCTTTACTTTTTCCATTTTGGATATTAACCCGTGCGTTATTGTATTTAATTATCAATGATTTACAAAGCAAACGAATATAAATTGAATTTTTCGAAGAATAAAGAATCTTTTGAAATAGTCGAGGTTTTATTTTTGTAAACACTAGTGGTGGTTATAAACCTTTCACTCTTTCATGGACTGTGAATATTCCATAAAACATGCTTTGAAAGTGTTGAGATTGAAAAATTAAGTTTAAATCAAATAAATATTTTAAAAGTATTGTTAATTTAATTACTAGGTAAAATAGAAATCTATTGACCTTTTTACCAAAGTAAATATAATTATATATAAAGAAGTTCTTTTTATACTTAACGTGGAATGAAAATACCTTAAATATTTATTTGAAAGAAAGAGGAAATTATAATTAAAAATGCCATATTAATTAAGAAGTGGAAAGAAAATAATATAGAATAATGACAGGTGATTTTTAGAAAGTTTTTTTACGAAAGAGAGGAACTTGAAGGAAGTTAAGAGAGTGTTATTTGTTGGATCAGCTATGCTGAATCGAAAATTGATAATTTATAGGAATCGGTAACATAAGAGTAATTTAAAAATAAATAAATCTGTCTATATTTATTTTAAAACATCTGTGTTAAGAAAATCATAGAAAAATGGTAAATAATCTTATATTGAAGTGGTCTAAACAAACAACACTTGCGTTACTAAGATTTACTATAAATCTTAAAATATTTGGAATATTTAGAAAACTTAAAAATAAAGAGCGTGGGACACCAAGAAAAATTATATTGCTTGATTTATTAAAGTTGAATCAGATCAGAAAAATTGGTAAACCGCAATGTGAAAAAAATAAAAGAAACTGAAACTGACAGGTGCGAACAAATAATTATATATACTTAAAATCCCTATATTTTTATTTATTCTAAAATCTTTTGAGTCAAGTACTAAGTACTTCTTTAACTATTTTAAATTAAAACTATAAGTTAAAATTAAATCTCATATCTCTGTGAATAACAAATATATTTTTATAAAAATAATCACTTTTTGCCTTTTAAATCTTTTAAATTCACACAGTACCACAAAAAAGAATTATTTTTCTCTCCAATAATCCTCTATGGACTTTATGGATAGCTGTGTAGTATAATTGGTACCCAGGGTATTAATACAATCTTAGTTTCGACTAAAAACTTTGAATCAAATAGGAGTTAATTATGATAGTATATGACGACCAATGATGTAAGTCTGCAAATATCCATGACCGTTTTGGTTTACCGCATATAAAAAACAGATATGATCACCTTGCTCAGTGATTTCTCAAGAGCAGAATTGATTCAATCTTCTAAAATTGATTTTCTCAATTAAAAATATTACGAAAACAATGAAAAAGGAACAAAATTTAATCTTCAAATCGTGAATTTAAATATATGATAATTAGAATTATAGTTATTTTGTATTCGCTTTGAATAAAAAATTATTTTCTCCCATTAATTATCTTTCACTACGTGTTCGAGAATAAGTAAGTTGTTTTTGTCAATCAAAACCAGAGGATATTTCAAATCGTTTTACGAATTAAAATTAAATAAACTAATTTTGACAATTTCTTAAACAAAACATTCAATCGACACAGAAATTGATAAAGCGAATAAAAATCTTTCAAACAAAGACAATTTAGAATTTTATTTTTTATTTAAAAAAAGATTATTATTTTGAATAAAAAGGATTAAAAAATTCTTTACAAAAAATTGAAAATGACCTTGACGTTGTTTTAATAAATAAAATTGATGTAATGATGAAAATGAATTATTTCGCATTTGGATTATTTTGGAAATTTAATACATTTGTTAGGGTTCTATAGATTAAACAATAATAATATATGAAATTAAATATTAAAAAATAAAATATGATCCTTACCTTGAAGTCCCTGAAATAAATTTATAAAAATATATATAATAAAATGGATAATATCAAATCCCCTTTTAACCTCTTTGAGCAAGTCGCTTAGGGACGCGGGGTGGTTATTTGGGATAGATTTAAAAAAAATAAATAAAAATAATTAATTTAAACACAATTATTATTATTAGTATTGTTATTATTACACTTTATTAATAATATCATTAAAAGTAGTTTATTTCTATTATAATTATGTAGTTATTATTATTATTAGTATCATTATTAAAAATTTACTTTTATTTTATTATTATTATTATCATTTATAAGTAAAAAAGTATCATTATTTATTAGAAGAATATTATTATTATTCACATTAATATTATTGTTCTTATTATTATTACTATTATTAAAATTCTGTTTTGGCGAGTTTTTCTCCTTCCACAAGGACCCGTTTCACTTATTGTTATTGAAACATTTCTGTTCTATAACATACAAATCTCTTTCGGTATTCAGTATGTGGTTGTTTATGTATTATTTGAATTTCAACGTCAACTATGGTTTGAATAGACTTTATAATTCACCATCGACTTAAGGGCGCAACTACGTCGACTCTACGATCACTGAGTTTTTACTAAATACAAGTTTCTTAATTTGACCTTATCCCAACCCTTTGGCCTTTAAGTTTACACCACTATCCAAATCTTTAAAGGTATTCAAAGTACGATAAAATCATGAAAAAGTTGATTTCAAGTTGAACTCATTATACTGTTTAATGTTATTTTTATTTCTATTTCACTTTTGTTGCTTTATCAAATGGAATGTTTGTGTCGTATGCATACACTTCTCTTCTTAGTCTAATTTTTTTATTGCCTTAGATTAAATACTAAAATTTTTTAATAATCATTTAAAATACATAGATTAGATTAAAATAGCTTTTGTAAAATCTTATAAGATGTGATATTCTTTCTGACTGTATGTTTTCATTTTTCTCATTTTTTTGGGTCGCAGAATATTTATAAATAGTATAACAATTAAACCAACTTAGATAATTAAATAAAATTTTCAGTTAAATTACTATATTACTTTTATAGTTTATAATATAAATCTGCAAGATACCTTGATTATTTAGATGGTATGAAGTTGATTATTCAAGAGCAGCAGAATTAGAATATGGAAAGGGTAAAGGTTGTACATTGCCATTAAAAGGATGTATGAGTTACATGGAGAGACAGAGAAAAAAGTATAATTAATTTACTTTAATTATTAACTAATATGATTTTTAAATCAGATGATGCTTTTTTATAAATTCCTGTTTTCAAATTTATAATTTATAATATTTTATATTTTTCAAGTGTATCAAAAATCATGAAGGATTTTTGAACTTATCATGCGAATAGGAATTTCTCGAAAAGTGTTTCCTCAATTAAAATTCAGGTTTTTGATTGAACATACAAAATTCAGAACAATCTTCATTTCATCATTTCATGTTTGTCATTGACTGAATGTGTTTTTACACTGAGTGTGATTAGCTACAAATTGTCACTACTGAGTGTCACTAGTTACAGTTGTGAAAACACTGTTTTCTGAGAATAATTATCAGTCAGTCATTACAGTCGATGTGATGATAGAATTTTACATTGTTTTTTATTTGTAAAAACGGATAAAATTGAGAAAATTGTACTGATCATGAAAGAATTCGATTTAGAGATTGATTATTGTTTTGTTGTCAATATCAATTATTATTATCATGAGTCAGTTACTCTGTAGAGTATAAAACGATAAAAAATCATTTTCTTTCAAATACTAATGATTGATAAATTAGAATGACATTGATCAAAATAAATGTTTTGCATATTTAAAATTCAATTTTTACATTTACATTTCTAAGCTTAATCCTGAAGTATTTTGATCTGATAAGAATAGAAATAGAAATAAAGCACAAAATTATAGTAAAATTATATATAAATAGACGGGTTAAGAAAATTTTAAAAGATGAAAACAATTAACAGCGTAGACAGACCATCAAATACCATATTCTGAAGAGTTTAGAGCATTTAAAAAGATTATTTACAGAAATGTAAGTAGTATCGAGATTTTTTATACCAGGGGTGCTCAGACTTAAACCATTGGTGATCGACTATAAAAATATTAGGCGGCAAGTGATCGACTGGTAAAAATTTTGTTCCCGCTCCGTGCAAAAGCACTTTCTGACCTTTAGAATGAGGTACTGTACACCCGTCTCGACTTGCGGGGACTGATGATAGTATAGTTCCGACCATGAATCATCAACTGTTTTAACACTCCTGGATTAGAATATAATCATTGAATAAAAATGACTGTACTATGGGGAAGGTTAAGCATATATCAGGCGATATAAAAGTCGATCGCAATCAACCGTTTCAGCACTCCTGGTTTATACCACAAAAAAGTGAAATACCAAAGTGAAAAGATTCCTCTCAAACCAAACGAAAATGGTTTGTAGATAACAAGCAAATTTGATTTTTTTATTTTAATTCTCATGGGTTTGAAAATTCATACATGGGAGAGACAAATCATAATCTCAAACCTTGAATTCTTGAGGTTTTACAAATGAATCCCTTTATTAATTCTTGACCACCCAGGTGAAAGAATAAAAACTACAAAAGGGTTTTGACGCACATAATGAGTTCAGTTTTGTGAATTATTTAGGATAAAGCACTAAAATTAATTAACATAAAAAATAAGCAAATTAAAGTCAAGCAACTTCAATGAGATAAGTGAAACCTAATTTTTACACAGAATTAATGATTTTATACCATGTCTTTTGCCTTAATAGAACACAATAAAAACAGAGCAATTAAAAAACTATATGATTTTTCAATGTTTTTGATTGTTTTTTTTAACTTCAACAATTAGATAAGTAAAATTCGTTAGATATATTTTGTTGTTAATATCAGTTTTATGTAAATAGGATTTTGTATAGGAAAAATTATTAATAAAAAAAGGAGACCAGATAATACAAGGAAACAAATTAACAATATTACTTCTAAGTCTAATTCATTCCCTAAAATAATATACCACAATTCAAATCGAAAGGATTTTTTATGCAATAAAACAAAAACATTTATATAAAAAATGTTTCAAGTTTAAGAATTGACAAGATAAACGGACATAAATATCTCGTGCTAGGTAGAATATTATTACCAACAAATTATTATTCAAATTTACTATCATTCAAATCTGTTAATATATTTAAAATTAATTAAATATTAATTCCAATTACCGTATTTTCGCGCATATAACCCGCAGGTCATGTGTGATTTTATCTACGCCCCACGCTACTCGCAGGGTATAAAAATAGGCGGTGTATCCTAAAAATAATTTACATGATAACAACTAACATTTCAGGATGATAAACAGCGGATAATAAGTGATTTTACATACTCCAAATGCCCCTGGTGATGAAAAAATTATGCGGGTTATATGCGCGAAAATACGGTATTTCATTATCAATTATCTCATTTTTGTACATTTGTTTTAATTATCCAATATATTTTCAAGAAAAAAATTAATTATGCTATTCGATACCACAACTAATAACTAGAATGTTTTCATTAACAAAATGAAAATGTACATTGTCAAGAACGTTGTTTTGGAAATAAATAAAATAGCAATGTGAACTATATAATAAAATAAATAAATATTTTTAAAAAAATAAGAATATATAAAATATCTAATTAAAATGGGAAGTTTGGCTCATCAGCTTTTTCTATTATAATATCAGTGAAAATGAAATAATTCATCGGAAATCACTAGAGGAAATACAATTTCTGGCTGTCGTTGATTTTTTCGATATTAAAAAATAAATTTTGGGAAATTTATTTAGTAAAACTTTAATTAAACTTTTTTTAATTATTATTTATAAA
This sequence comes from Girardia tigrina, assembly GCA_001938485.1. Taxonomy (NCBI): domain Eukaryota; kingdom Metazoa; phylum Platyhelminthes; order Tricladida; family Dugesiidae; genus Girardia; species Girardia tigrina. Next base: position 18,603 of record MQRK01186274.1, on the reverse strand, counting down.
AATTTTTTTCTTAATTGTTTATTTACTTGTTATTTTTTAAATCTCGCCTTTTTATCAGTATAAAGTTATATACATATATATATTATTGAGTCTTGTGAACGCAAGTTTAGTATTTCGAAAATATAATTTGATTAAAGCTTTTTTAATACAACTATTGGACATGTTTCGATTTTTAAAAAAATCAT
>MQRK01186273.1:5065-30331 GCA_001938485.1 Girardia tigrina | reverse complement strand
ACATCGTTCGTTTTGGGAGATCCACAGTTTTTACTGTAATCTGTTAACTCGCACGAAATATTGATTGTATTTGTATTCTGTCATCAAAGAATTGAATTATTATTATTACTTGTGATTTGCTGATATTTGTTGTTTGAAATAAAGTTTGATAAAATAATTTGTGTTTATTATTCATATATTTATGTTGGAAGACCTTTCTGAATAATTGGAGTCAGATCGAAAGATAAAAGATTATCGATTAAAGATTATTGATTGAGAATTATTGATTAAAGATTATTGATTGAGAATTAAAGATAAAAGATTATTGATTGAGAATTATTGATAAAAGATTATTGATTAAAGAATTAAGAAAAGAGATTTACGATTAAAGATTTAAGAATTGTATTTTAAAAAGTGAATAATTGAATTAAAGACAATTTAATAAATTAAAACCCAACATTTGCTTTTTATTGTCTGATTTTGTTTATTTTGTATATAAAGATCTTATGCATGAATTATATAAGATAATATACAACGTTAATTCTAGTAAAATTTATTAATGCACAATATTTTTAATTTTCACGCGAATTCTGACAATATTTAAACAAAATTTTGTTTGTTTATAAAATCGCATTTCTAAAATAGGATAGTTAAATATATGAATGTTTTTGAACCATGATTAATTAAATTTTATTATAAGTTATTTACATTTATTCTTTACAAATATTAATTTATCTCACATCTCCCTCTCTTAAAAGACCTAAGCCATTCAACATTTCGTATTAATGTCTTTCCCTTATTATTTGTTATTTCATAACTCCTGTCATGTCTCTTTTTAATTACATTAAAGGGACCAACATAACGATTCCCATCCTTATTATTAAGACTTTCAATTTTGACTAACACTTCATCTCCAACATTGAATGTTCTGTGACAAGTTTTACTATTATCATAACTAATTTTTTCCTGATTCCTCTTAACTAAGCTTACAATTTCATCTCTATTTTTATCCGTTCTCCATGAATTATTCCACTTTCTGTTGATTTTAAATCGAAATATCGCTTCTGTCGGGCTCATTCCAATCGATTTCGGTGTTGTAGCATTCAAAGTAAATTCTACTTCTGGTAAGATATCAACCCATGTCTTATCGGTTTTATCTTGTCTTGTGGCATTTATATAATCTCTTATGTTTCTAAATTGCCTCTCAATTATGCCATTAGCGCTATGGTGATAAAGGCTAGAAAATTGTAGTTGTATTTTATGACGTTCCGCAACCTCTTTCATCACGGACGATTTAAACGTTTCAGCACAATCCATGTGAATTATACGTGGTGCTCCAAATTTGAACGAATACATAACCTTCATCATCCCGGCAGTTCGAACACTTATAAACTCCTTCACACCCGCATCATCTGATCGAAGATGAGACGGGACGTAAAAACGTGGACAGCCCAATACACACTATGTCAAAGATACAAATCATCGAGAAAGGTCACACCACCGCTCTACTATTTTCCCTTGACATCTCGTTTCGAAACAGTCCATATCAATTTTGTCCGTCCATGCCGGAACGACTGCGGCTACGAGTACATTTTGACCTTATTAACAAACTAGGAGCGACCCGTATCCACACTTCCGCATACCATCCACAGTCAAACGGCGCTATAGAACGTTTCCACCGCACGCTCAAAAATTCTATCAAAATATTAACTGACACGAACACCCACTGGTTAGACACGCTTTCCCTCGTGCTCCTAGGTTGGAAAAACACATCCTCAACACAGAACCTTTGGTAAAGAAACTTAATGAAAATAATCCATTTTTAAAAATACTGATAACTAACGATGAAAAATGGATTGTTTACAATAATATCAATCGGAAAAGATCATGGAGCAGGCCAGGTGAACCAACTCAAACAACATCAAAAGTTGATATTCATCAAAAGAAGATTTTGCTATCCGTTTGGTAGGATTAAGGAATCGTCTACTTTGAACTCTTACCACCCAACCTAACGATCAATTCTGATGTCTACATTGAACAACTAACGAAATTAAACAATGCAGTTGAAGAGAAGCGGCCCGAATTGACAAATCAAAAAAGTGTTGTATTCCATCATGACAATGCAGGGCCACACACATCTTTGGTCACTCGTCAAAAATTATTGGAGCTTGGTTTTGGGATGTTTTGCCACATTCACCATATAGTCCTGACCTTGCATCATCTGATTACTTGTTGTTTCGATCTTTACAAAACTCATTGAATGGTAAAAAAATTCAATAATGATGATGATGTAAATCGTACCTGATTCAGTTTTTTGCTAATAAAAACTAGCAAATTAATGAACGTGGGATTATGATGCTGCCTGAAAGATGGCAAAGTGTCATTGTTCAAAATGGGCAATACATTACAGAAGAAAGTTATTTAGCTCCATGAAAAAATTGTCTTTGATTTTCTAAAATAACCCGCAATTACTTAGTTGCCAACCCAATATTCATTTCATCCTAATGAAGTTAATGTTAATTTTACGATCACAAACTTGGATTTGCAGTCATTTCGACAAAAGACTTCTAATGAATTCTATGGAGCAAAAGACGAATGCATGATTGATAAAATTGAGAGATTCAACCTATGGGAGATTGACGTGAAAATATCCGGAGAGACTTTCTCACAATAGGGTATTACAATATAGAATCTGATTGCGTATAATGCAAAAAGGGGATGGGATCAACGATATAAAGTTATGGGATCAATGCAATAAAGTTAATATTATAATGGTGTATATTATATTATGGTAATAGATCATAAGTAGTTTAGTATAAATAAAATTACATTGAACTTGATAGATTATAAAATAATAATGTAACGATAATAAGTTGAATCAACATAGTAGATTAGATTTATATCGATAGGTTAACAAGGAATTGCCAAATCAAAATGAGTCTAATTTCAAGATTTAATTACAATAATCCTAATAATGGCTTACAACTTTTTCAAGTATTTCCTAAGTACGATGCGTGGCGAGCCGCAGTAGCGCACCATTCATTTGTCTTAAGGGTAAAGCCAGGAGATATTTGTTGTAAATATAATGTATAAAGTTCATACCCCTTGGACTCTGTTGCCTCTGACCGGGGACTACTCGTGCAGGATTGAACCCGAAGGTAACTTGAAGTCTGGCACTACTCGTAGATGTCAGATAGAGAGTTGCATCGAGTACCGCGCTTAGTAGAATGATTGAGGGTGTTTTCCTATAACCTGGGGGCCCAGAGTCTAGTAAAAGGGTCTGAGACTCAAAAATGTCAATATAGAATGCAGTGGGCTCGAAAAATTTCATTTGAAAAAATATAAATTAAATTTGAAAAAAAATCTTAATTTATTATGCAAAATAGACTCCAAATGTAATATTTTTAAGCATATTTATTTAAAATTCTTCCTTGGTGGTAAGTGTATTTTTAAAATATTTTTCATATTAAATTGATATTTTTTCATATTATATTGATATTTTTCATATTAAATACATTTTTTTCATAATTAAAATAAAAAAAAATTTTAAAAAACTGCCCAGTTCCTAAATTCGGCAAAAAATTGCCTAATTCTACTTAACTTTGTAAATGAGTTGCGAATACACAAATTCGACGTAGCAGATCATACTTACTACTGCTAAAATTTTATAAACAAATTTACCAAGGACCAAAACGACAGTACCAAAACGCCGGGACCAAAAAGATATGTACCGTCCTTGATAAGTTGTGTTATTGCGTTGTGTCGCGAAATGATCAACGAGCCATTTCTTTTGAAGTGCCACAGGACATGTATTTGTGTTTCGACATCCTTTCAACACGTAAGGCACATAGTTGCATCACGCGGTTTCCCTGGTTTAAAGTTTGTTGACAGGCTATTTGTTCATGAGCAATGGAGAAATTCCATTCTTTGTCTGTAATGAATCCATTGGATAGAAAATTTATACTGTCTCCATTCTCCGCAATTGACATTGCAGATATCCCAGTCAATTATTGTTTGCTCCATTTTACTTTCGCATACAATCTATGAAATTGGAGGACAGACTATTTAAAGTGATCTTACTGATTATAACCGAGTCTGTGCTGGTATGAATCATTAGACAGATGCATAATTCATTCGTGGTAAACCTAGCTTGTTTTAATTCAATGGTGAAATTAATGAATTTGTGAAGTTAATTTTTCACCCCATAAAACATATGTGAAACAGCCATGTGATGAAGTATCATCATTTAATTCGCTAAAACTGTTAAAAGTTGAATAAAAAATAAGATATGCTACTAAGTATCGAAAATGATCGCGAAATCGATATCTTCTGAAAAAGAAAAGACATACTCTTATTTCAGAATATTTCAATAAAAAATAAATTAAATCTTTTTAATTATTTTTTATCATTTATGTTTTATCATTTATACTCACTAACTTTTTTCGAGTTATTTTTACAATAATTATTTAATTTCACTTTGTTAGTTATTTTCACTAACCTTATTGCACAATGAGTTCTTAAGGATGACTATTTTGACAAATTAATAAGGGATTAAAAAAGGATGGGATGGGATAGACTGAAAGTCCATAAAATGGCTTACGCACTAGATGTGCATATTCTATTTAAAGAATAGTTAGTAATTTAGGATTAAATTTAAATAAAGTTTTGACCAGTAGCTTTATTATATTCTTTATGTCATTGCGTGGAACCCGGAGAATTACATGCGGTAACCAAGGCGTCCATGGATTAAATTTAGGAAACACTGTTTTATCACTATTATTCTTAACTTAGCATTATTTCAAAACATTGAAGAACATTCAATGTCTTGTAATAATTAATCAGACGTTTACTAAGTAAAAAAAATAAAAATACATTCTTTTTAAATTACTTTTAATTCATCACGTGTCACTGTAATAAAATATCATTGTCATAAAGCGTCCCAAAACCGAATATGTACCACAGATTGTTTACCCTTTAATTTGGTTAAGATACCAAACTTGTAATAATCAGCTTACGTGGTCAGTCTATCTGGCTGCCTTGTTAAGGAAAATGGGATGGTCAAGTACAACACGAATATAAACGTGTCAGTATGACAAGATCATTATTTAGTGGCCCTTTCCTTTAATGAAATAATTTTTACTCACAAAACAAAATGGTTAAAACAAATATCGAAGACTACATTTTACAAAAGTTAATCTTTCTTCATTGAATTTAAAACATGATAAATTTTAAGTTTTAAAAATACTGTTTTTTGTATTATAATTATGAATTATAAATTAAGTTTAATTTTAAATTAACTTGTAAATTTACTTTCCATAATTGAGACTTCCTTCCAAATACATTCTTTGGAAAAATATTAAGGTATATTTTTAATCCTTATTTCTCAAACCTAACACTCAAAAATATCTTTTTCAAATACTTTATATTCATTAAAATATTAATAAATTAAATATGTAAATATGTTCCATAAGAATACAGAAAGTATTTATTATTTCAATGACAATATCTAATATCATTCGACAACAAATATATTTTTTCCACACCATAATAAATTTAAATAAAACTCATTATATCGGTAAATAATTTCTTTCAAAATTTTTTCAACCAATTTTTAACGGTTTGAGTTAAAAGTTTTTGAAAATTGATCTTTAAAATTCTATCATAAAAATTATTAAACAAATAATTTCTGATTATTACAAATTCTCAGTTTTTAAATTCAAGTTTCAGTAATTTCAATTTAATAAATTTTGGTTTTCTTTTTCAAGAATTCTCGATTTATAATTTTTTATTTTGTTTGGCAAATTTAGTGTTTTATTTTTAACATTAGAAATTAGAAAAAAAAAACATTTCCAATTATTCTGATTTTAGAAATTTTAGTTTTTCAAAATTATTTTTTATCATATATAATTTTACCACTAAAAAAATATTTGAAAAAAAATGATAATTATTGTAATATTAAATAATAAAAATTTGTTTAAATACTTAGACACACTTCAAATAACTAATTTCAAAATGTAAGTTTTTTAAAAAATATTATTATTAGAAAGATTTAAAAATCATATCTAGATGGATGATGCTTCAAGAGATGCCTGCACTTACGCGAGTTTGATTCTCATGGACGATTCGCTCGATGTCACCAGTAATTTGAATAATTTACAAGTTGTTGATATTAGATTAATCGTAATTTTCTTCGTTCAGGCGACAAAATCAACGCCATCTTGAAGGCGGCTGGTATCGATTTTGTCCCGGCTTTCCTCCCGGGTATGTTCTCCAAGATATTGGCGAACAACCCTCGCCAATTGCTCATGAACATCGGCAGCGCACCCACTCCGGTTGTGTCGTCAGATGCCGCCCCAGTCGCAGCCGCTGCCGCTGGAGAGAAGAAGGAGGAGGCGAAAGAAGCGAAGAAAGAGGAATCGAGTGAATCAGAAGCAGATATGGGCTTCGGTCTTTTCGATTAAGATTCTGTTTTTTGTGATCGATCAATAAAATATTTGGATTATTTCATTTTTTATTGATTTAGTAAAATATTTTATGTATCGAATGTGCTCAGTTATAAAGTGGGAAATTATAATTATTTTATAATTTACAAAATAATTCTAATGAATAAAAATCTTTGATTTAGAAAATTTGTCAGAAAAAATAGCTAAATGATATTTATAAATACTAAAAAAATTTAACTGAAAATTAGATGCTACTGACGATATTCATATCTGTTTTTTGACTGACAGTTTTGTAGCATACACCTTACTCTTTTTACGGTATTACGCCGGAGCATTTTTAGGAGGCCTGGGACGCAACGGGCACTCCCCCCATGTTGGGATCAATGCTTTAGTTCCGCCTGTTCGAAAATGCAACGACGTTATTACAACACCCGTCACCAGTATTGATTCATCCCAGATCATTACGATGCAATCCAACCATTGACGTGGGGTCACTACCCACCAGTCTTCACACCCAGATTATAAAGCGTAGCCTAGTGAATGGATTGCTGGCCCATTCCTGAATACGATACATTGTCGGTTTATCCGCAATAATCGACTAGATTTGAGACACTTTAGCCTAGAGACGGAATCGAACCCAATCAAGTTTATCAGGGACACTACGTAGAATTTGATTGTAGAAATTTGAAAATTTTTTTTGTCAGTAATGAAACCTCTAATCCTCATTAATTACAAAAACATTTTTGAAGGTATTTGATACATTAAAATTGAAAAGAATTTTGTGTTTATAAAATTATCCAGTTGAAAAAAAATTTCAATTGTTTAATACTTTCAAAATATTATTATTTTTGAAATTTTATCGAAATGTTATTTAATTTATCGAAAGTCTGAAATTTGTAGTCCTCAGTTTTTCGAAAAAAAACGGTTATCAGGCGAGATGAAAGTGGAATGAGAGACTGCCGATATGGATATCACAATAAGGACAAATCAAATAATAATGAAAATATTTTAAATTAAAAAAAATATTATCATTAAAAAATTTTGTTGTCGCATTATATTGCGTTGTATTTTCAACAATAATCTGGTATTAATATAATCAAAGTTATTTAACAGAATAATTTAAGTGAGTCATTTATATTTTATCCTTTGGACATATCGAAAGTATACTTATATAAAAATCTTGATTTATAGTTATAATACAAAAGGGGCAATCAGAATCTGATCTTTATTTTTTGCCTACTTACAATCTCAGTTCGATTTTCTAGACAGAAGTGTGATCTACAGTGATCTTCATCCTTAAAACTCTTAACCCTACCCTAATTTTCGTAAGTCAAAATCGAAGCGTAACCCGACCCGACTCGACTGTATATTATAACAATCCGAATTAACCCGAATGTAATTGAATCTAAATTGGACCAAAAATTATAATTTTTTTGATAATTATCAGTCTTCTGCAAATGATGGGTGGCCCATAAAAGACAAAACAAAAAGCATTTTATCTAGGGTGTGTCGAGTTGACATCTGCAATGCTCTTCGCTCCACGTTGTATGAAAGCCCCTCGATAAGCTTTTAACCATGGCGTTGCTTGACAGGTTCACTCTTTCGACCTCTTCAAGCATAAACATTTTTGCAGACTCCTGAGCCCCCAGTGGTTATTAAAGGTTAACCACAACCTTTCGTGTTCCTCATTTAATTTCATAAGTTTGTTTGTGAAGTGGTCGGACGCATCTCCCTCGCCTGACATCTGACTAGCAGTGCCAGGTTTGGAGTGCCATCGGGTCCAATTAAAGTTGAGAAAAGCTATGGACCCCCTCAACTAGCTCAGGGCTGATTTATTTTACTTTTACTACTATCTACTACCGATGTGTATGCTCCTCAAGTTTGTTCGAACGTCTATGACATTATTTTATTATTGTATAATTTCCGCAACGCTCTTGATTGATTTCCGCAAAGGAATTGCCCTTTCAAATAAATGTTAATCCCTCGTATGCTTTGTCGTTCGATCATTTGTCTGCTCCGTGTATGCGCCCCTTATGCATGTTAAATTAGGCTGTCTAAATTATCTATATAAAATCAACAACGTAATGTTATTATACTTCTACGTAACCGATTATTTAACGGTATTAATATATCAAAAGCAAGTACAGTTTATAAAACTAAAATAAAATTTAAATCATAAAATTTAAGCACTAAACGTAAGAACCAACCGTATTAGTCAAGCAATAAAATCAATATGTAATATTTATGTAATATACAGTTATATTCGTAGACATAACCCAATTCACACAAAGATATGAACGGGAATTACACCGTGTAACAATTTTTTCCCGCTAAACAATTTCTATATTCCTTACACAATTTGAGTATACTGATTACGAATATGATATTAGTTTTTGCACACCATCTAATTATTTGCCGCTATTTAATATTTTCTATTTTTCTGTTTCAGATTATTATGCAATAGACTTACCTTTTGTTTAAACGTATCAATAACTCATTTACATTATTAAGTATTTTCAATTATCTACCATGACGAGCAAGCGAGCTTGTAAAATCTCCCACGACTCCTTTTGCAATATATATGCATGTATTAGGGTGAGCCAAAAGTTTTTTCGTATTTTCTACGTCTTTTTGTTCAATTGTTTCTTATTACCAAATAAAGATATTTTATATATATGTTTTTAAAACCGTTGAGCTGAGATTCGTGTTCTTTTACGCCATTATTGGAAACAGGGCTTAAACGCAACTGCAGCAACAAAGAAGATATGCGAAGTTGAAGGCGATAATGTGGTCTCAAACAGTACTGCACAAAATTAATTCAAAAGGTTCAACGAAGGCGACATTGACCTCGGAGACAATGCACGTTCAGGCTGACCTATCACCGTAGATTCCGGAACTATTCGTGAAGCCGTCGAGAGAAATCCGTCAATAAGTACTCGCAGATTGTCGGCCGAACTCGATATTCCTCAAACATCCATTTTATGACACCTTCACGCTCTTGGCAAGGTCAATAGACGATGACGAGAAATGCCTCATGAATTGACACAAATTCTAACCGAAAAGCGTTTCGAAACTTGTCAAAAATTGCTTAAAATCCGCGCGATGACCGTTTCATCCGTCGAATTGTAACTTGCGATGAAAGTGGGTTTACTTCAGTAATCCAGACCAACAAAATCAATGGTTGGATTCCGGACAAATGGTGAAATCATAGTGAAACGAGATCGTTTTTCAAGGAAGGCACTTTTGTGTGTTTGGTGGAATTTCGAAGGTGTGATTCACTTCGAACTGGTTCCAAATGGTCGTACCATCGACGCTGACCTCAACTGCGCCAAACTTGATCGAATGTATGCGGCACTTGGCGAGAAATACCCCGCTTTGATCAATGGAAAGCGAGTTCTTCTACAACAGCACAATGCAAAACCGCACACCGCCAAACAAAAAAATGAAAAAATCAAAAATCTTGATGCTTTTGAACTTTTTCCACACCCAGCGTATAGTCAGGATTTTGCGCCATCCAACTATCCGGCTACAGATCAACACTATGCTACAAAAGATTGGCCCCTTAGACATGCACTTCTTCCTGGAAAGTATAATGTCATACACCCTCCTTTAGTCGGAAAAGAAAAGATCTTCTGCCGCCATTACATATAATGCTTGGACTTGCGAAACAATTTGTAAAAGCTTTAAATCCCAGCGGACGGGCTTTCAAATATATTAGCAAATTTTTCCCAAGTTGTCTGAAGCTAAAGTCTAAGATGGTGTATTCACGGACCCTCAAATTAGACTTATGTTGGCGTCAGAGGACTTGGAAAAGAAGATGACTCTTAAAGAAAGGAATGCCTGGAGAGCCTTTAGGAAAGTTGTGGAAGGATTCATGGGAAATGAGAAGAGTAACGAGTATGAACAACTGATCAATGATTTGCTCAAACACTTCGAAAAACTGGGCTGCAGAATGTTGGTGAAACTTCATTATTTCCATTCGCATCTACATTGGTTTCGGGAAAAACCTTGGTGACTTTAGTGACGAACATGGGGGACGCTTCCACCAGGATATGCAAACAATGGAGAAAAAGTACCAAAGAGCGTGGCATACAGTATGTAGTGACACAAAATTTTAATCGGTATTTATAAATATTAAATATATATTAAAAATCCGATATTTTTTATTTATAATTACAATTTCCTCAAAGACAAACGACTTTCTTAGAGTATCATTGAATGTTCCTCGAAATTGAGACTTGTGTTACTGTTAGATGTAATGAATCGCGTTTTTTCCTTTTATTTTTGTTCCTTTGTGGAGTATCTGGAGAAATGGTGCATTATGCAGCTAATTTCAATTTTTCAACCAATTGATTTTTTTTTGAACTTTATCAGTAACTTTTTTTGTGAATTAAAGAAAAGAAAAAAAAACCGAAAATGTAAATACAAAAATTAAAAATATTCCAGTGCATGTAAAAATTTTAATGTGATTAAATGATTTTTGTTTGAATATACTAGACATTTGAAAAGGCCAATTTTGTAAATAAATATTATTATCGAATTTTCAAACGACTTTGTCGAATAAAAACAAATTATACACTTTTTTTAGTTTATGTTTTTTTTATTTTTGGCATCTGGTTAATTCGAGTTTCAAATCACGTTTTGCCACCGCCTCCACCACAAGTCCGATCCGATGACCGTCCAGTCGAAAATCGTCGCCAATTATAGACTTGTCGAAATCCTTCCCATCCTCGCGGGATCTAGTTCATCGGCATCGATTTTTTGCCGAATGATTCAAACAACGGCGGAAACGGTCGACCGAAATTTCCCATTCTCGTATTGGTGATCGAATGCGCGGCTTCGGCCGTTCTGATTGAGACATCGCCCCATGATAGTAGATTATGGCTGACTACCAAACAGTAATAATGGGATCTACCTTTAGTTTTTGATTAGAGACAATATCACACAACATAAAAGATAGTCTCATTCAAACCTTCTCTTTTAATTATTCATACATGACTTTACTATCCACTGTTATGCTATTCTTGTCAGTTTGAGCTTCTTTGCTATTAATATTTTGAACTATAACTTCTTGTGGAACATTTTCTGGTCATTACTACAATACCACGGCACGATCAAGATAATGATGGTACAATGGTGGGAAATGGACAGCGGGTAGTGTACTGGTACAATATGGCGCCTCGAGGGGGAAAGGGGAAGTTTTCAAGTACCCATTGAGAGTGCCAAGAAATGAGAGCACAATTATTTGTCACGACCACCTTTGGCAAAAACATTTTTGGAGACTCTTGAGCGCCCAGAGGCTTTTCTTGGTTCAGCCACAACTCACTGTGTATGATACTCGCGTGTGTTATGTCACTATATCTTTCACTGTATATTATGTTATGTCACTACATCTTTTTGCTTCATGACCGGACATGCTTCCTCGCCCAACATCTACGAGTAGGGGAGGGTCTGCAACATCTTCGGGTTCTGGAGGCCAGGATGGACGATGAGCCATTCATTTACGTTCCATTCTACTGCTTTAGTATTTTCTGATTCGTCACTCATTACGTCTATAATATCTGTTATACTACTTTTATTATAAATACCGATATTTTGGGAGTCCTTTATATTTATTAGTTTATTGCCCCGACTGGTTGCACTTCTGTCTTTTGGGTGATCTTCCTCCATTACCGATTCTTCATATTCTTCTTCAATGTTCGCTACTAATCCTCTATTGTCTCCTCTTCTCCTGTCTTCTCTATCTCTATATTGTCGTTCATTGTAACCTCCTCCTTGATAATTGTTATTCGTTGATCTTTGTTCGTTTCTTCTCCCGTTTAAGTTGGTGTAACATTCGTCCTCCCAATGACCTCTATTATGGCACCGTTTACATTCGATATTCGGACAGTTTCTTCTTACATGTCCCTGCAGTGCATAACCATGGCATTTGATTTGTCTCCTTTCTGTACAGTTTTTTTCTAATATGTCCCTCCATTCCACATCCGAAGCATTTCCTTGTCTCCCGTTGTCTATTTGTTACGCTCGAGTATTGGTTTCTCTCCCAGTTTTGATCATTAGTGTATCTGTTCTTTTGTATGCTTTTGTATGCTGTTCTTGTATGCTTTTGTTCAAATCTATTATTATTTTGAGTCACAGCATCCTTAAGAGCTCCTGGGTCTGTTCTGCGTTCCGTTCTCTCTCACTACGTTTACCTGATCCTCTATATTCTTAATCTCGTGTTTCCTTTTGATCTTTTCTTTTATTTGTTCTACTCCTTTTACATTATTCATCCGAACTTCTTTCTTGATATCCATGTCATCACAACAGTTCATTAATAATGTTTCCATTATGCTTTCTTTTGACATGTTATGTTGCATAATTCTTTCTGCCATCTTTTCTATTTTTTCGAAAAAAAACTTCAGGTATATCATCCTTCGTCCTATACCGGCAAGACCAATCCTCAAATAGCGAAGATGTCCTACCAAATGCTTTTCAAAGGCGATTTTTATAACCACTTATCGACTTGTCAACGGTCTTATATTTTTCTTTTATGTCTCTGTCCAACAGACACAAGACAATGACGTCTTGTTTCGCTTTTGCCACTCCCGCGAATTGAAAGAATGTTTCACATTCTTCTATGAACGTCTCCACATTGTCACTTTTCCTGAACTTTTTTTTCCTGAACAGAATCCATGAGATGACCGCTTTTGGAAATGAATTGTGACGTCGGACAAGAAGTTGGTCTACTTGGTCAACCACAACTGAGACAAGCGATGGGTTTTATCGGGTCAAGCAACGCCGTCATTCCAAAACATGATCGATTTCGCTTGAAAATCATGTTGTGCGTCTGGTGGAACTTTGAGGGAGTCGTGCATTTTGAGTTGGTTCAGAACGGCCAGGCCATCAATGTAGAGCTCTATTGTCAACAACTGGACCGTGTCTACGAAAAGCTCAAGGCGAAGTATTCTGCCTTAATCAACCGAAAACGTGCACTGCTTCAGCAAGACAATGCCAAGCCGCATACCACCAAGAAGACTACGGGTAGGTTCCATGAGTTGGATGGAGTCAAAATCCTACCGCATCCTGCTTACAGCCATCATTGCGCTCCATCCGACTATGGCCTCTTCCGATGCGTGCAAAGCGTCTTGAAAGGCCGCTGATTCGAAGCAATCGATGAAGTTGAACAAGCATGTCAAGAGTTCTTCAATTTGAAGCAGCCAGAATGGTACTTTTACTAGATCCGAAAGCTTGCAGATTGTTGGCAGAAAGTAGTCGAAAACGATGGACTGTACTTTGAAGATTAATATTTATTTATTTAAAATAAATTCTTGCACAAAAAATTGTATTTTTCATTCTTAATCGTGAGCTTTTAGGACAACCTAATAGAATTGATATGCCTGGATATATATTTTTTAAAAATTGATCTGTTAATTTTTTTCAGTTAAGCTGATTAATACGGCATGTTCATATATGATTTAAAAAAACACGGCGATATTTAGGTTCCGTGGTGTTCATATTATACAGGACTGACTGTAAGTATTTATTATTTATAATTTACAATTTTTATTAATTTTTTTACGTGTTCAAATATATTTGTCATGCCATTTCACTATATATATATATACATATACAGTATGATTCATAAGTCTGTTCACCCCCTCATATTTTGATTACTTATTTTCTAACTAAAAATTTGACGTCATATTAATTTTGAATATTTGTTTATATATAGTTTTTTTATGCTACACATTTGAATTTATATGTTAAATATTGAAATTTTCATTAATGACTTATTTTTTAAAATTTTACATAAATTAAATGTCAAGAGTATTTAGTGAATTTGAGCGTGGAATGATTGTTGCACTTAAAAATGCAGGAAGTACATGAAATCAAATAAAGGTCGAACTATTTACAAGATATAATAGAAATATTTCAAAACGTGGAATGCAAAAAATATGGACGAAGTATTTAAAAACAAGAGAAGTGAAAGATCAGCCACGTGAAGGCCGACCTCATAAACTAAGCGCCAGATCAAAAAGAGTGATTAAACGCATAAGTCGTTTAAACAATGATATTTCCACGTTAAATATTACAAGGATATTTAATTCTTCTTCCTCAATAACCCTAAGTAAGTCGACAGTCGTAAGGATTTTACAGAAATATGGAATATGGGCATTCAAAGCTGTAAAGAAACCTTTCCTTACCGCTAAACAGAGATAAAGAAGAATGCAGTGGGCTTCATTATATCAAAATTGGGATAAAGAAACTTGGTATTCTGTTATATTTGGCGATTAATGCATTTTCCAATGTTATAATCATCGTGGTAGACGTTGGATCAGACGAACTATAAATGAAAGGCTCAAACTCGGAAACATCCATGAAACCATGATCCACAGAGCCAAAGTTCATGTCTGGGGGTGCTTTTCGGCAAACGGGGTAGGTCTTCTTAGAAAAGTAGAAGGTTCAATGAATGCTCAAATGTACCAGGAAACTATAATACATGATATTGGAAGGTGTTTGGTATTTCCAAAACAACAATCCATTTTTCAGCAAGATCTTGCACCACCACACCGTGCACTGTCGACATTTAATTTCTTAAAAAAGAAGGAAGTCGACCTTTTACCATGGCCAGGCAATTCACCAGACGCAAATCCCAAAGGAAAATGTATGGGGACTTTTAAAAAGGAAATTACAGACGATAAGGTGCACATCATCAGAACAGCTGTGGGTGGCTGTTTAAAAAATATGGTATGAACTATCAAAAGACTATTGTAAAAGTCTTGTTGAATCCATGTCTAGGCGATTAAAAATGAAAAAGGACATGAAAGGACATTCAACTAAGTACTGAAAGTTCCAAATAATAAATGCTTTGTTAAAAATTTGATCTTTTTCTCAAAAAATAAGGGAGGTGAACAGACTTATGAATCATACTGCATATATATATATTAATATAAACATTTTAAAAACTTTTTAAACTGAGTAAACTAAAAAACCTCGATTATTTAAAATCAAATAGTCACACTGTATAATTTTTAAAGATTACTATTTATGGTTTACGTAAATAATTTATACAATATTTTAATTTTTAAAACTTAATTTACAATAATCAATATTCCAATCATTAAAATTTACCTTAATTTACAAAAAAGAATGTCTTCCTGTTGTTGTGGCTGCGGTTGTACATCTATGATCAAAAGCAATCATTGTCCTCATATACCAATGCCAATTTGTATGGAAACGGTTTACAGACAAGATTACACAGGAATTTATGTAGAACGCCCACCATTAGCAAAGTTTGCAGACAATTTAATAGTTGGTCAAGACATTATGTATGGTGGGGGGCCAACACACTGTGGAGTAATAAGACCCTGCTGTTCGCAAAATTTTTAATTTTTAAATTTCTTATCAAATTTGATTTTTTTATTTGACTTTTACGTCTTAATTTGAATATAATTTTATTTCAATTTGTTTTGGTAGTTAAATATTTATTTTTATCATGTTTAATAAAATATAAGTTCATTTATTTTTTACAAAAATTATAACACAATGTATTAAGAATATGTTCATAAATTAAAATATTTTTATTATTTATTACGAGTTTATTTTTCCTGAGGTCAATTAATTAGGTTAACATCATTCAAATTGATTAATATTTCTTATTTCAAATTATTATAATTTAATACTTTAATATTTAGAAAATATAAATCTTATGAATTTCATTGATTTGGAGTGACTTGATGCATAAAACCGGTAGGAGGACAATTATTGATAATTACCCGGACAGTCATATATGTCGTTGATTCCCCTGCATTAGATTAAATATGAGATATTTTCCTACAATATATATGTTTAAAAGGTGTATATTTTTCGGATGACAAAATGTTACCACTATGATGCTTGGAGGAATCATTTTAATTTTTTTTATTTTCATTGTCATGCCATTTCGCTATACAAGGAGGGAGCCTAACCAAACGTTATGACTTTTCTTAAAATATACACCTTTACACGTGGAAGCATTATTGACTCTGTAAACTTTAATAGTAATAAGCTACATACGTGTCTACCAAGGATGCTCAAGAGGGGTCTTTTATGACCCATGGTGTCTAAAGTCATTTATTGACTCGACGGTGGTGACATAAACATATATGAGGTGAGTGTGGTATATAGATTTGACAATGCACACTTTCACGCTTATCTAAATCACACACTTCTACCGCTAATCATGAACGTACTATAGATAGACCTTGGAAATACCAAAGGTACTTCTATATACATGTACCTAGTTTGAGTGTGAGTATGAATTTAAATATAAATATAAGCGAAGAAAGCAAAATATACATAGAGTGAGTGTGTGTACACATATACGCACATGTGTTGTGGTTCTATGGTTTTCGAAAACATGTGAACATATTTTGGGAACTAAGTCGTTTGGCTTTGAGCCTCCAGGTTATTGGTAACCAACAATAAGAAATTATTATACTAACGTAGCCTCTGCGTGTGTATCTAGCTCTCGACCCCTCGATGTTTAAGATCACAACTTGCCCCTCAACCCGCATACTATCTGCAAGCAGTGATATGTGATGAGGACCTTCCAGGTTCCAGATCTACACAGGTTTAAGACCAGATAGGCCAGGTCAGCGCTAATGGGTATGATGTGATGTTATGATTGAAGAAAGTTTGCATTACTGTGTTGACCACAGGACGTGATATTGTATGTTATACATTCATATGTTATGCCCCCTAGCAAGTATGAAAGATTATGTCAACAATCCGTCTCTCATGATTTTATTCATTACGGTTTATTTACAAAAGTGTAGACTCGAATACACTGCTTTGGGATACAAAGTCGCTCGCCTCCCCGTGGTGTATCCTGGGAACTAGAAAGAGGGTCTCTTCCCCTTTCTAGAAATAGAAGGGGCGGTCCCCTTTATCTAGGCTAAATGAGTGGACGGATCGACGTGGCTAGCAACTCTGTCTTTCGCTAGTACACAGCTTTCAAAACTCAAACTAGGGGTCTGGCAGAACCCGAAGTCATTAAGCTCCAAAGAGGGGGATCCCTCGTTAAGGATTCCACTTGCAGTGGACTGAGGATTGGAACATGGAATGTTAGAGGCTTGACCGACGAAAAGATACTTAAAAACACCAGTATCTTTGAAAAACTTAAAATCGATATGTGCATACTCACAGAGACGCACTGGATTGGAGCCGATATTACCTCTTTCGAGGAGTGGAGGATCCATTATAGTGGCAGTACGAGTGGCACAAGAGAAAGAGGCGTAGCCATGATGGTAAAATCAAAAGATTCTATGAATATTGAATTCGAAGCGATCAGCGAGAGAGTTTTCCTGTCACATACCCCAAAGGTCGATCACATTGGTAAGGGTATACGTTCCGACTGACAGAGGATACTCAAGTGAGGAAAAGGAGGAGTTCTTTGCATCATTGCAGGAACATGTTGAAAGGGTGACGGCTGAAGCTGAGAAGAGAAAATTCTAATTGATAGTTGGAGGCTGGTAGTACAAGAGTGGGTGCAGCGAGGCGGCCGCGGCGGGCCGGCGACGGGGGGTGGATGCCGGGACGCGGGGAATTCAATTCGCTTTTATCTTTATCGCACTCGTCAATCGAGATCGAATCACTCGATCCAATATCACTCCTGCTCGACTCATCGTCACTCTGTTCCTCGTTGTGATCGAGTTTAATCCTCATGTCGTCGTCCTCGAGATAGTCGTTGCACCAGCACGCTTCATCATTGGAATCGTGTTTTTTTATTAATCCGTTCGACGATCGATGATAATTGGAAGTTTTTATCGGTAACGAATCGAAAGAATTATGTGACAGATTGTTGATCGGTGTTACTGGTTTTTATGTTTTCTAATGGATAGACAATTTCGTCGAGTGGACAAGAAGTACGCTTTCGTTTAACTCGTATGATTGTTGCCATTGTGAAATTTAAATTGAAAACAAAAAATTTCAATCGATTGGAACCATATTTATTTTTCGACATCAAATTACCGCCCAAATTGTTCATAAATTGATTTGATTTCAATAAAATAAAAAAATTATGGCGACTGTCAATTTTGTATACACCAATAACCTTCGCGCCAATAATCATAATTTTAATACATTTAAACAATTCACTCACAAAATTTGCATGAACAATTTCGCAATAAAAACTGTTTCTTTTCCAAGCTCACAACAAAATAATCAAATGAACAATTTTGAAATAAAATCGTTTCGTTTTCAATTCTCAAAACAAATAAAAATCGAATCAACGACAAAAATTGAATCAATATCGATCTCAAGTTCTACAATCATGAAATAAATATATTGATTTTCAACTTTCAAAATTCATCTTCTAAGTTCGAGATTTCAAAAAAAAATGATAAATTTTAACTCAAGCCACTCAAACCACTGAATTGAGTGCTAATTTAAATCGATAAATTGATCATCGTAATTTTTCGGATCCAATGAATTCAGCAAGAACGAATGATTGATATTTCATCTTGAAACAGAGGCGACTTCAACTGTCGACTTAATCGGACGGAGGAAAATGGTAAAACAGTTGGGTGTTACACTAGTTCAACAGTAACATCAGAAAACGGAGGTCTATTAATAGATCTGGCCGAAGCGTGCCACTGATGAGTAGAGAACACATACAAACACAAGTTGGCACAACGAACTAGCTGTTCACACCCAGCAACGAAGAAAAGGCTATTATTGGATCTATTCCTGTCGCAAAAGAGTAGATGCAACAGAATAAGTAACGTCAAATGTTATCCATACTTTGACTGCGGCTCAGACCACGATTTAGTCGTGTTAACGTTATGGTTCGCCAACAACAATAAGATACTCAAGTTTGCAAACGATATAAAGAAGAAATGTAAAGGGAAAATTGACAGGTTCTTCTTGCAGAACAACAAAGTGGCCATCAGTAGTGACATAGGGCAGGCTTGTCCGAATATCGAGAGTTGGGACGACTGGGAAGAGGTCATCTTAAAGACCACGGAAAGATACCGAAAAATGAAAATCCCGCTCAATCAAAGGTGGATACACGGGCACATAGAAGAACTGAAACAACTACTGCAGGAGAAATGGAAACGGAGGAAGGAGTACATTCAGAATAGATGTTGAAGGACATATTCAATATGGATGGCTTCAAGATTGAACACTTTGCGGCATCTGAGGAAGTGGAAAAGAGAGAGGATTGAAACAATCGGATAAGAGATAGAAGGTATTCTCAATAGAGAATGTATGGGCAAGACTTCTGAGTTATACACGGAACTCAGAGTCCTCTGCAATAGTGAAACAAAGGAATCCTCTCTATGTACTGTGCAGAGCAGTGTGAAGGACGAAGTGTTAGCAGAGCACTTCTCACATCTATTCAAGAAGAGCGAAAGAGATTATATCGTAGATATCGAACAGAGCCAAACACTAGACATCGATTACTCACCGGACATAGAAGAAGTAAGTACCACTATTGGGCAACTGAAGAACGGTACATCTGCTGGAAACAACGGTATCATTCCAGAGCTATATAAGTGGGGCGGTCTCCAGTTAACTGAAAAGATTCTGCAATGTTTCGTGGACATATGGGAGGGAAGAAGAGAATTCCCTGAGGTTTGGAAAACTGCGAAGGTCGTGATCCTATACAAAGGAAAGGGGTCCAAGAAGGAACTAAACAATTATAGATGAATATTCCTACTTGATGTAGGAGGAAAGATCATGGCCCGAATCATTGCAAATAGATTAATGCCACATCTTGAAAGGATACTGGACGACTGGCAATTAGGTTTCAGACCAAATAGAAGCACGGCGCACGCAATAGGTATCATACGAAAGATACAAGAAGAGGCCAGATGCCGGAATATAAATGTTTTTGCTATCTTTATCGACCTTGAAAAGGCATTCGTCAGCGTACCCAGGAAAGTTCTCTGGGACTGCCTTCAAGGAATTGGAATACATGATCGGATGTTGAGCATTATCATGAAGTTTCATGAAGGTTTCACGGGCAGTATAGGAAAGGATAAGTTCAGAATGGATAAAGGAGTCCGCCAAGGTTGTGTATTAGGACCTCTATTATTCAATCTTGTCTTTGATCATGCAATTAAGACCGCAATCAAAGAGGGACTATCAGGCGGGGTGAAACTGAACTACAATGGGGAAGATCTGACCGTGAACAGGCTTGCTTATGCAGATGACCTGTGCTTACTGGACTAGGACTTTGGAAACATCGAAAGAAATCTCACGTGTCTCAACACTGCGTTCTCGAATATGAGGCTCAAAATCAACATTGGGAAAACGAAGATCCTGAATCTCAATGGAGCAAAATACATTATGACAAGGAACGAGTTGAATGCCGGAATTGAATGGGTGGACGAATTCTGCTACCTGGGATCGATAATTGAGAGTGGGGGAAACTCATGTACGGACATCAAGGCCAGGATTCAGAAAGGAGCAGCGAAACTACGAACGATCAAACCAGTGTTGAAGAACAAGCTGTCTCTCCGGAACAAGAACATAATTAACAGCTGTGTATTCCCACTGGTTTACTACAGCTGTGAAAACTGGAGAACAAACGAAGCACACGTGAAAAAGTTGAAAGCATTTCACAATCTGTGCACTCGGCGAACTCTGGGGATATCAAAAGCTGAAAGAATCAGGATGGATGAGATATCTATTGAACAGCAAAGCCCAATGGATATCATTGAGCGGAGAAGAATCATCCACAATGTCAAAATCGATTTAGGAGACTACCCAGATAATGTCAAACAGATCAGTGGATGCGAACTCATCGAGGGAAGAAGATCAGCGGTCGGAGAAAGCAACATCTGGCAGAATGTCTCAGAGTGGACACGCACTAGCTCTTTGAAGCCGAGTACAGTTTCGGGGAATTTAAGAGAGACATTTTGCAGGAGAATCTACTGAAGATGGATGGAAAGATCGAGAAGATTTTCCGACTGTGAAGAATTCAAAGGAGTGGGGACGAGAAAACACTGAGACTGGTGTTACCTCGTTTAAAAGAACACAGCTGCCCGATGGATGCCTGTCATAGACAGTATTCAGAAGTGAAGGAATTGAACAGGCATCTCAGAAGAGATCACGATGGAGCAGACCCAATCCCGCGAAAACAAAGAGAAAAGAAAGCCCAGCCACGTCAGAAGAAAGGAAACTATCAATGCCAACATTGTCCGAAGGGATACAAAACTGCTTGTCGTGCTCCCCTTCAAACAACATTATTGATGACTCTGAGCCCCCCTCCGTTTTCCATTAGAGTTCACGGCAACTCTATCAAACTAGGTAAATTATATCTCAACGGGAGCAGATGTGACTCCTTTGCCTACATCCACGAATTGTGCAGACATTAGAGCGCCTTCGGGTTCTTAACCAGTAACGAGGATGTCCTGACTGGTGACTGAGCTTCTAGAGGGGATGATAATAACTCTATATTACGATTGTAACCATATCGACGCACTAATACTCGAAGTTCAGGAAACGAAGAGAGCCTCAAGAGGGAAAATGACGATCGGTCCGCGTGCCCCTTGTATGCTGCAGCTGGTCGGCATCACCCTCCCAAGGTTCCTCGCTCCAAAAAAGAATTTAACTAAGTTCAAATTCATCATAGGTTGTTTATTAGATTAGTTATTTAATATTGAGGTCTCATAGAAAATAAATAGTGGAGTTACGTTAATTTCGAATTGTCAAGGCAAATCAATCTTAACGAGTATTAAAAGAAAGCTACTTAACACTTCTTATTGATTTTAACTAGATTCATTTGTCATTTGATTTGTTACTTAAGATGAATACAAAGTTTAATGAAGTAGCGATAGAAGCCTTGAGATTCAATATAACACGTAAGTTTGATAATGAGTAAAATGAAAGGAATCACAAGTTACTGTTAAAACTGAAACTAGAGGTTTTTGTCGAGATCCACTTTTACAACGATATTAACTTTATTTGTGTTACTTCATTGTTACGTAATAGGTTTAATTCATTTTTCCAATACTGATACATATGACCCTTCACCGCTTTAATTTATTTATAGTTGTGACTTGCAAGTTTAGACACCCTTTCTTGTTCAACGTAAAACAATTCGGTTCGAAAGTCAAAATATTTATGGTGTATAACAACTCTCGTTAACAATTTCCCCTGCAAATTTTTATGTTTCAAATTTGTTGCAGTCTTCGAAATATTTCAAGCACATAGAACATAATCAGGAAGGAAAAGGTGTACACTTCTCCCAAGGCTCCTTAAATTTATACTTTAACGACTAAGGCTAACAGGTTATGATCGAAAATATTGATGATTTCCTGCAAGCCCACACTATTTTGTTTAACGAATAATCCACATTGCCTCAGGTTCATTCAAACATTTAAGAAATCATAATTCGTTAGCTTTGAGGATTGAAGATATTTATCTTTGCATGCAGTATGTATTTATTGTATGAAGTTTAAATCAGGATGATAGACCTGCTACCCTTACTTTTTCAAAAGATATTTACACAGTATCACCTGCTGGGTGTAATGGTGTTATACTACAAATGAATTTAAAGAGGAATTTTTCATAACATATGTATACAGTTGCTTTAGTTTAATATCAAAATAGATACTTTATTGAAAATTCAATATTAATAATCCAAATCCAAGAGTAGATAACCAATTATATTGCCTTGAAAGTTCGTCACAGAAGTTTTTGAACATGATGGATTACTTCGCATGTCGAATTTATAATTTGGCGATGTTGCTCACGATATTTGATCGTTATAGAAACAAAACAAAAAATGAAATCGAATTCTGAAATGAAAATAAGCCACGAAGTTTCTCTAATTCATAATCAATAACTTATTACTTTATTCAAATAAATCTAAATCTCTACAAAATATAAATTATTCTCCATTTTTGGAACTTTTTGGAAGTTATTATTCAAATTATCATTGCTAAAATATTAATAAAGGCAAAATATAGTAGAAGCAACAATAAAGGAAAAATTTATCTTTACTAAATTATCTTTAAAATATCAAGCAAGACAAAATAAAGTAAAAAATCAAGGGAGAATTTCTTAATTAAATTAAGTCATTTGTTCTAATCAAAATTATTTATTCTATATACACAGGACCCTTCCTCTGTCACAATGTTATCCTCCTTTCGATATTATCCTCCTGCCACTTCTCTTTACTCTTTCCGATCTCTAAAGCCCCCTCCCTCATTATTGCCTTACTAAATACTTACTCAAACGAAAGTCAGTAAAATGATTAATAAGGGTTTAATAAATTGAAAATTAATCAAGCAATCAAACAACCTAAACAATTAAAATTTTTATTTAATGCAATAAAATTATAATAATAAAACAAAAGTAGAAAATCAGCATCGAAATTAAACCGATAAATCAAAAAAAATCTTTTACCAATCGTCGTTAAAATTAAATAAATAAAGAATCAATTAAATAAATCCATGACCCAAATAAATAAAATAAAAAAAATGAAAAGAAAAAACTTTTGATATTACCTTTCAATAAACGATTGTGGTTGTTGGATAATAATAACCGATAAGGCGCAAGAAATTACAATCTTTAAAATTTTTAATCTTCAAATATTTCAATTTCCACAAATCCTAATCGTCGAGATTTTCCAAATTTTTTTGGGTTTTCAAACTTCTAATCAAAATTTTTCAAAAATTGGTTTTCAAAATTTATTCTGTCTCGTTCGTGTTTGTGTTTTTCATCGACTGAAATAATAGACTGGGTTTCTATTATTTATATTTCGATTATTAGGATCTACCAAAACTCTGTCGGTGAACGTCCGGTTTGGCTTTGCACGGCATCCTGTTTATAGGATGTCGGCAATGCCGAAATTACCCGGTCAACCAAATGATGTTCGGTCAAAAAATAAATCCAACAAGCTTAAATCAGTCGTCAGAATGTCTACATATTATATTTTCAAAATCCTGGTATGACATATGGCTCAAACAACCGAGTGCTGGACGATTTGTTGAAGCAATCTGAGAATCGATCATCAAGAAACCAACAATCCACCCTGGAGGACCTGACTTTCGTTTGAGTAAGTATTTAGTAAAGCAATAATGAGGGAGGGGGCTTTAGAGATCAGAAAGAGTAAAGAGAAGTGGCAGGAGGATAATATCGAAAGGAGGATAACACTGTGACAGAGGAAGGGTCCTGTGTATATAGAATAAATAATTTTGATTAGAACAAATGACTTAATTTAATTAGGAAATTCTCCCTTGATTTTTTACTTTACGCAACTGTGAGTATGCCGAGGATACAGACAAATGACGATACCGAAGAAGAACCGCACCTACAATACCGACTGCCAGTCGAATACTCGACAGCAAGAGGAGAATTCAAGTGGCCATTTCGCGGTTGTTACGTGTCCACCGTAACAGCCAAAGGTATGTATGGCCATGGTACCAAGTTCCATGGCTGGTCGTTTATAACTGCTAAACCGACTGCTCAGAGGCGGAAGGCCACTGACCCTGTAGGAGGCTTATAGGGGGCCCTTAAGGACTTTAGTTTGGGTGGATCCTCTAAAGAGCCTTGTGAGGAGAATTATTATCGAAATTAATAATTGTATGTTGTGTAATTTATGTATGGAATGTTTGAGGTGTGATCTTTGTATTGTTGTGTAATAGGTCACGACCGAAATAGTGTGTATGGTGAAATGATTGAGTGTATGTTTGACCCAGATTGATGACGGCATTAATCAATATATATACGGATGATATTCCTCATTTTTGTCTTTTAAATAAATATTATGACAGTGTCGAAGTCTTCTAACATGGCGACCACGCCAGGACACTTAAATTCTTTTGTCCCAACTCCCAAAATATTCAATGTCGGAGATAATATAGAA
>MQRK01186272.1:20843-31589 GCA_001938485.1 Girardia tigrina | reverse complement strand
TATTTACTTTATTTAAATTTTTGATATCAAAATTTGAAACAATTTAATATTTTAAAAGTTTTTTAATATCTTATGTTGTAAATTAAAATACAAATTATGCTCGAACAACTATTCATCGTGAACATCCAAAATATTAATTTTCCATCTGAGTGGGAGAAACACATCTGAAAAAACTAAACGCAAAATACAAAATTCAACATACCAAATTTAAAATATTCCTCACATCTCCCTCGATTTAAATGGCTTTAGCCATTCCACATTTTTGATCAATATTCTACCATCATCTAATTGTATCTCGTAACTTCTTCCATGTCGTCGGTTCTTTATTGAGGCTGGGCACATATATCGATCCTCATCCTTCGTTACGTTTTCTTTCTTTATAAGCACTTTACCTCCAATTCGGAATACTCGTTTCGTTTGTGTCGTGTTTTTATTCATTTCCTTCTCGACATATCTTTTTCCCCGGTCTTTTTCCACCAATGTCTTAGTTTCCTACCAAAAATAATTTCTGCTGGAGATATCCCTGTGGTTGCTTGAATTGTGCTATTTAGCATAAACTCTATTTCTGACAGGATTTCTGTCCAATCTTTGTGGACCTCGTCTTTCATCCGTATATTCCTGGCATCCCTAAATGTTCTGAATTGTCTCTCCACGATCCCATTGGTATTGTGGTGGTAAGGACTGGAATATACTATCTCAGCTTTAAATATATTCGTTGTTTCTTTGAAAAGTGCTGACTAAAATGTTTTTCCTCTATCGACATGGATTCCTTTTGTTGGTCCGTATTTCCAAATCCATTTGTCTAGTAAGACCTTTCGCACGGATTTCTTGTCTTGATAAGGTACTGCGTTTAAACTAATATATCTGCTAAATTAATCGATTATCGCTAGTATGTATTAACATCCATTAAAATTTCTCTTGAAAGGTCCGCAGAAATCCATATATATATTTTGGAATGGTTCATCAGCAGATTGCTTAATATGTTTCTCTTTTGTTTTTGTTGTTAGGGTCTTTCTTTTCTGACAATTCATACAACTTTTCACGATTTCCTTTACCGTTTTTCTCATATCTTCCATTTCGAAATCATCTTTCAAATAATTATAAACTTTCTTGCTACCACCATGACACAGCATTTTGTGTATTTATTTAATGAATTCAGTCCTTTTACATTTCGAAATCCAGTATTGTCGTTACTATATCATCTTTCAATAACCATTTCTTTGTTTTCTCAGTTCTGATATCTGATATAATCTGTTTTATCTCGTCATTATCTTTCTGCCATTTGAATCATTTGGATTCATAGTCTAACGCTAGGATTCTTGTTTTAACTTTACCCTTCTTAGCTTCCGCATGCATAGTTTGACATTGTACACACATTTCACAGGAATTTCTCGACATTGCATCGGCGTTAGAGTGTTTTTCACCTTTCCGGTATTCCATTGTCATATCCAATCCATTTAAAAAATTTATCCAAGTTTGAAATTGCGGAGTGATTGGGTTTTTTGTCATCATCATGAAGGGGAGTGGCTTTATGATCCGTTCTTAATAAAAATTTCTTCGCGTAAAGATAGTGCTTGAAGTGTTATGTAAAATAGTAGATTGCAGTTCTTTTCTCGTAATATAGTATCCCAATTCATGTTTGTTCATATTCTGGGAACCATATGCAATCATTCTTTCTCTTCCATATATATCTTTCTGTGATAGCACCGCGCCAATGGTGTCAAAACTAGCGTCTGTGTTCAATATAAATTCTCTTCCTAAATCTGGGTATGTTAGTATTGGTGTATTGATCCTCTTTTCCTTTAATTTTTGAAACGCCTCGTTGCATTCTTCCGTCCATATTAGTTTTTTTCTTTATTCTTTCTACATAATCCTTCCAATAATTTTGAATACTTTGCATAATCTTTTAAGAATTTCCTGTAATAGTTCATTAAACCTAAAAAGCTTCTCAAATGTTTCACACTTGAACGATTCTGAAACTTTCTAATCGCGTCGATCTTTGTATGATCTGTTTCTATGCCATCTTTGCTGATCAAATATCCCCAAAACTTTGTCTTTTCAACCAAAAAGTGACATTTATCTGGATTAATTCTCAGACCCGATTGCTTTATTTTACTAAATACGTGTTCAATTCGTTTGATGTGTTCTTTCTTGTCTTTGGTGAAAATTAATAAAACGTCTAAATACACAACTGTCTCTTTTCAGTTTAATTCACCCAAAACTTTTACCATCAGTTCTTGAAACGTTGTTTGTGCCGCCGCAATTCCAAATGGCATTCTCTTGAAACAGTATTGACCATCCTTGGTTGAAAATGCTGTTTTGACTTTTGATTCATTCTCTAATTCTACTTGATGGTATGCGTTTCCTAAATCGATTGTGCTAAAATACTTTGCTCCATTTAGTTTATTCAGCATTTCCTCAACATTTGGGAATGCAGGTCTAAAGGTGATTTTGTTCAATTGCCGAAAATCTACACACAATCGAATGTTCTGCTTCTCCCTTTTTCCAAACACAAACTAGAGGGAAATTCCACGGAGAACTGCATTTTTCTATAAAATAGTTTTCTTCATAATTTCGAATAATATCGTCCAGTTTTTCCTCGAAATGTTTTGGTTGTCGATAAGGTTTCACAAAACTGGTTCTCCATGCTTTTCAATCTTGTGTTTGGTTAGTGACGTCCTTCCAATATCCCATTTGTCGGCCATAAATATTGATTTAAATTCTGTTGAAAGTTTCATTAGTTTGATTGTCAACCTTGTTTTCAAACAGCTCTTTTATTCTACTCAGTCTATCCTCGTCAGATGGATTATCTCGTATTACCAGTAATTCATTAGTATTTGATGGTTCTCACTTTAACTTAATCCTGAATTTGTCCAAGAAATCTATTCCTGCTATCATTTCTGGATCTAAATCTTTGAACACAAAGAAATCCACTGTTTTCTGCATTCTTTCAATTATCACTTTAAGTTGAACAATACCATAGTTTATAAGTTCTGAATCAATCGCACAATGTACACACCTTTTAGTTTATTTGGTCCTTACATCTTTCATATTTTTAATTATCCCTGCTTTAATAACGTTGACTCGAGCTCCTGTATCTAGCAGGTAATTGACATTTTTATTCTTTATTCGGAACTCTATACTTGGTCTACCTTTCAATTCTTTATAATTTATGTTAAACTTCGGTAATATCAATACATCTTCAGCGTTCTTTTACATCTTTTCCTCATTTTCTATATCCATATTAGCACAATTTTAATCGTCCTCTTCAAACTCATCATCTAATCTACACATCTCCAGAGGAATATTTTCAAACACATCATCAAACATACAATCACAAATACATACATACATACAATCAATCATACACCTACATTGAGTTCCTATTGTAGCACACTGATCACTTCTCTCTATGATCGTGCATCCTCGTTACCCTGATCATCTCTGAATTTTCTGTTAACTCCGGGTTAGTTCAGTCTTTTGCCATCTTCTAAAATATAGTATTATCTGTACGTATAAACGTACCTGTGTATGTCTCATAAAGACTCAGAAGGTATAGCACCTATTAGAGCTAAACTTTAGAAAGTTATAGGATACATCTCGGGGAAAATTTCTGCGAAAAGACAAATAGTAAAATTTTCTGAAAAATGTATTTCTTTACACTTGTAATTCTATCCAATTATTTGGCTTTCCTTGGGGATAAACCCATATTGTGATATGGATACATCACTTGAATGAAAAAATATTGGCTTCAATTCAGTTTCAGTCCTATTGTCACAGGATTACAAATTAAGCTATTAATTAAAATACCAAAAGAACTAAAATCGTAAGCAAATCAAACCACTTCTAGACTGGGCTTTCTATGATGTGACTCTTTCGAGTTATGCAGAAAAAGAATCATTATCAAAGAATCATCTAGTTTCACGTTACCCACCGACGTTTAATCCAGATATCATTTAATTTGAAGGAAGTTATTCCAACGATTTATCGTTTAACAAAGTTTAACACTCACCTTAGAAGAAAATCATTGATATTCGCCAGTTTTTTAGTTTCGTAATTGGTCTCCAGGTAGTAGTTTGAATTTCAGAGAGTGGAAAACTCATACAAATCTGACCTAATCTGACTCTGAAATTTTAGTATTTAGGTTTCAGAATGAATTAAAAATTTTATTAATTGAATTCGAAATTAAAAAATTTGATATAACATATATAAATATGTATATTTGGTTTTGAAAAAAAATTGTGAATTAAATTCGTTTTTTTAAACGAATTATTATTGTTATAGGATTGATATCAAAATAAAAATTCGTTGACAATATTGATTTCTTTTCATTAACTGAAATTGAATGTCTAATTTAAAAGAACAGATAACTTTNCCGTTTGGCTATATTTTTAATGTGGATTATTTTATAAAGACATTTGAAGATAATCATGTAAGGATTTTCGATCAGAGAAACTGACGAGATTTGAGCACCTACTAAAATTTGTGAAGACATTCATGATCAATGGTATGAATTAATGAGAATACTTCAAAGTTGTGGAAACAGTATTGGAACGAAGTTTTGGAATATAATCACCAATGAACACGGAATCAAACCGACCACTGGTGTTTACGAAGGCGACAGTGATTTGCAATTACAGAGAATTTATGTTTACTTTACTTCTGGAATTCATGGAAAGTGTGTGCCGATCAGCGTCATGGTCGAATTGAATAGTACCACTCTCGATTACGTGCTGAATTCGAATCTTGGGAAATTGTTTCAACCAGATTATTTCATCGGTGGTTCCTCAAGTGCTTCTAATAATAGCAAAAGACATACGGCCCTCTTCAGGGCCAAAATTCGTGATTGTGAATTAGTGATGAATTGGACGATGTGTTTCAGCGAATTGCAAGTCAGGCCAGTCAATTGGTGCAACTCGAGAAGTCGACGAGCACGAGCAGAGAAATCCAGACGGAAATTGGTAATGAATTGGACAGTGAAAATTTATTTGAATAGAAAGATCAACGAATATCTAAGTGATTCCTTGACAACTGTCATTTTCCCATATAAATCAAAAAAAATTCATTAGGCTCTCAATGACGATTCTTCCCGTTGATACTTGAGTTTAAATGTCATTTTTTTCATTGAAAACACCAAAACAATGGCTATTTAATCTTCCTTCCATGACACTGGGACCAGTAGTAATTATGACCTATAACTATGTCCTCCAAGTGGTGTACCCATCTTACCGGGGGTAGATCAAATTACTAATTTAAAAACCTTTTACAGACATTTTTGTTATTAAAATATTTTTTAAAAATAAACTATTTTGTTTAGGGAAACGCTTTTTTTTCTTTCCCGTCTCTATCGAAAAAAATAATTTAAATTCAATATTGTGAATAAAAATTAACTTTAGATTGTTAGTCAATATTACTGAAAAAAAGACGATTTTGCATTTATTTATATGAATTTACTTTTATATTTTTTTGTCTCCTAATGTCTCCTTCGGTTTATATCAATTAAAATATTTGATAAACATATAAATTATTACAATTTTAAATTAATTTATTCTACAAATCATTTCTTATCAAAATGTAATTTAGTATTTTTCAGTATATTTTAAATATCTTTTTTTGTAAAATTAAAAACTTTTGTTTGATTACTTCTAAATTTTGAATAACAAAAAAGTATTATTTAAAATATGTTAGATAAAATTTAAAATAGAGATGATAATAGTATAAAATTTTATAATTTTATATATTTTTTAGGTAATATATTATTAGATAAATTTGTAAAACTTAAATTTAAAACGATTTTATATAATTTTTTAAATTATCTTTTACTTTTTAATTTTTGACTTGATACAGAACCTAAGATAATATATTTTCTAAAACATTATTTAACTTTAAATTCATTTTAAATCGATTATTCATTTCGAGGAACCTAAAATTTATTTTATTAAATAAAATATTTTTTAAAAATAATTGAAATGTTTAAATTCATTAGGAATTCAAGAAGAATATATTTTCTGAAAGAATATTTCAACATTTTGAAGCTTTATTTTGTGTAATAAAATAAAAATACTTTTATTTAATATAATGAGTTCGATTGTCTTTTTTAAAAGCGTTTTATTTAAATGTATTTAATATAAATAAAATGGTCTGTATTTTTACTTTCAGTAGAAAAATAAAACTCTCAGTATTTTAAAATTGAATTCTCAGTATTTAACAAATCAATTCGCCTACTGCACCGTATATATTACAATGTACGGAATGTTAAAGTATGATTATTATATTGATTGGAACTTCGCCCTTTATGATAATTACGAAAATATTATGTCGAGAAAAGAATAATTCAAGTAGTGATGTTGCTCAGAATAATGCTCAGTGCTGTTTAACCCATTTGTTACTAGGAACGTATGTATACGTTTTTGTAAATATGAGTCGAGTTTTTTTAATACTGAAAATTCAATTTAAAATACTGATAACTCAATTTTAAAAATACTGAGAGTTTTATTTTTTTATTGAGCCAAAATAAAAGTCGCCAATAAAAAATAATTGTTAAAATATAAATGTTTGATAAAATTTCGACTAAAATGTTATTTTCCTTTTAATATTTTCTATTATAATTGAAAATTATAGAAAATTATTATAAATATATTATAATTGAATAAAATTAAATAATTTAATATATTTTTTGAAGTAATATATAATTAAATAATTTTGTAAAATTTAAATTTAAAACTATAATTTTAATTTCTGACTTTATATAGAACCAACAACAATTTATTTTCTAAAACATTATTTAACTTTAATCATTTGAAATGGATCATTCATTTCGATGAACTTATTTTTACTTATTTTCTATACTTCGAACAACTAATATATATATATATATATATATATATATATATATATATATAATATATAAACATAAAAAACACTTTTATACGACCATTAAAAAGATTTTTTAATTAATTCATGTATTTGTCATCGGAAATGAACAAGTATGCAAAGTTTTAGCTTAATTGAGCATTGTGAAGTGGTTGAAAAATCAATTACAAGATTTGTACCAGACAAACAGACAGATTAAGATTGTAATAAATCTATTTATTACAGTCGGCTCTCGCTAATTCGTATATTATGGGACCGAAGAAATGTGTTCCAAGTGAATTATCGAATTTGACCGGATTAAAGAATGCTGAAAATGTTTTTGAAAAACATAAAAATTAGAATGAAAAGATCTTTATTTGAAACAAACACATTTTTTCGGTTCAAAAATGTACGAATTAGCGAGAGTCGATTGTAAAATATATTTTAAAAGCATTTTATATTATTTTTAGTAATATTGAAAATGCTTTTAATTAATTAAATAATTTCGGTTGTATTTGATAAAAGTGTTTTGTTTAAATGAATCGAATATAAATAAAAATAATAATTGGATTATAAATTGAAACTAATGATAAAAGGTTATTATGATTCTTGTGTTATTTAAATGATAAAATATACAATTTTATTTATTTTACATTTTATTTTACATATCGTTATCTTTGAAAATCCTTCGAAAAGACCTTTTCAATAAAATTGTAGAACTCAGAGTCTTTTATAATAATATATTTAATTCGATGTTTAAATTGATTATATATTTTAAAATATTAAATTTTCATGTTTTTTATAAATGCTTTAGAAATTTTAATAAAAATAAATTTAATCAATATAATATTTTTAAATATCTTGTTTTCAATTATTAACGATAAATTTTATTTAATTATAGTTTATTAAATATTTTATTTATTTTTTTAAATATTACATAAAACTCAGTTGAACGACTCTTCGCACCTTCCTTTCCACTTGCTTTCATCATTTTAATAATAAAAAATCTGAATATTTTAATATTTAACACAAATAAAATAATATTTTCAAATTAATATCGAATATAAAAATAAAACATATAATTAATGTAATATTTAAGAATATTTTAATAAATGTTATATTATTTTTAAAATGTAAAACATATTTCAAAACAACGGAAATAAAAAATTTTATTTTGGGATTATTTTATTGCTATACATTACGCATTAAATGTGTTATTATAAATTTGAGAATTATTATCAAACCTAATAAATGTATGTTGCGTAATTTATATATGGAATGTTCTAGGTGTGATCTTTGTATTGTTGTGTAATAGATCACGACCGAAATAGTGTGTATGGCGAAATGAATGAGTGTATGTTTGAACCAGATTGATGACGGCATTAATCAATATATATACTGATGATATTCCTCATTTTATTGTCTTTAAATAAATATTATGACAGTCTCGAAGTCTTCTAACAATAAATATGCAATATTTAACATATATATTTTTATTTTAAATGACTATCTCAATGACAAAACAATATTCAGCCTCATCAAGTCTTAGGAAACATGTTGTATCAAATAATGACAGACAAAGAATGATTGAAAGGTCTCTAGAAGGACATTCAACCTCCTTCTTAACTCTTTAAATATATTTGAATTTATAAAAACTAAAATTAAAGAAATATTTTTTGTTTAAATAAATCTATTATCTGTTTCATTTAAACAATGACTTTTAATTATTTTTATAATTATTTATTTAATAATCAAAAGTATAGATTTATATAACTTTAAAATAATAAGTATTATTTTATTTGTGAAGTAATGACTCAATCTGGAATACCGGAAGTGCTTTTCACACTCCGGACAATACTCAATTCCATCACAATGGAAACATGATGAACAATCTTCAAGGCAGTGGACATACGAACTCCTCGAGCTCTTGGGAAACAGAATCTACATCTAAGTACATTGAATATTATATTTTCGATTTCAAAGTTGATTGTTTTGATTAAATTTTAACAGTTCATTTGGTAGTTTTTTTCATTCTACCGACTCGGGAATCGGCTCGTTAGTGACTTCTAATCCTTCATCTGGATCGACTAATTCTGGATCGACTAATTCTGGATCGACTAGTTCTGGGTGGACTGATTCTGAATTGACTCATTCTGGATTTTCTTCTGGTTATTCTAATGGGTATAATTATCTTATTGTTTTTATATCAAAGTTAATTCTCTTCTTTAACTTTTAATAGTCCTTTAATTCTACATTTTGAAACTTCGAGGATTCAAAGTGATTCGGGATATAGCTCAATGTGGAGTATAGAGAATTCTTCAGGATCGAATTTTTCTGGATCGACTTTTTCTTCGGATCCATATCAATCTGGATTAAATCATTATTCAGATCCACATAGCACTCCGTCTTTAGCTTCCAATTCTACTAATTCATATTGTAATGAATCCCCTCATTCTGTAGGTTCTAGCCAAATAGACTCTGAGTATCATCACCATATGGCTCCTCCAGTAATGATATTGTATAGTGATTATCATGGAGAACTGCATTCCGATATAAATAATAATATTGGAAATACATTTTCTTTTGAACATCATTTTACAGACCTCCCTTCTGATCAACATCATTTTGGAGGTGCATCATCTGGACAATCTCATTTTATGGAACATCATTTTGATGGTTTTAATTGAAAAAAACTATGACAATATTTATCACTCTACTCAATCCAGAATCAGTTTATATAGAAATCATAATTGAAAAAATGATTTTCATTTAAATTAATTAATATTTTAAATAAATAATATAATAAATTATTTGTAACGAATAAATTTGTTTTGTTTTAAATATTTATAATATTTTATATTTATTAATATCATTATATTTTTAGAAGATCTGTTATTATATATTTTCAATTATATAAATTAAAGGTTTTGAAGTAAAAACCTTTTTATGAACCTGAATATAAAAGAATTAGGATAAAGAGTTTGTTATTTAGATCGACGTCACTTTCGGTAACATACAGTAATTGTAATGAAAATATTTATGACTGAATGGATCTAACAGATATCTTCATCATATTAAATAAATAGAATAATTTTTTTCAAATGGGTATTACAAATGAGATATTACCTGAAGGTAAGTACTTATATTTCTTAAAATAGACATTTTCTTAAGATATCTTTATATATGTGTAAATTATTTAAAGGTGTGTGAGACTAGATGCGTCAACGTTTTGCAAAAGTAGTTTGATATCATTTAATAAAAATCAATGCTTTACTTCTCGGGAACTAACAAACTACTGACACCACGTAAAGAAAAAGTCATTTTTTAAGAGCAACCTGGATGTCGAACACCGACGACTATTGAAACAAATATGTGGCACAGTTCAGAACTCCTCCAACGAATACTTTTAGAGAGATAAGGATCTTGGAGGACTTTGACTTGTGTCAGTGAGAGACGGTTATACAGTCAAATTCGCCTAATCTGGATGTTTCTAATCCGAATGTTCGTGAAATCCGGATGATTTTTCTAAACCAATTCTATATTTTCTAAACCTAATCCGGATATTTACTATTGTTGGACGTGAAGTTAAGCGCGAATATCTATGGTTAAAATGAAATAAAAAATTTTAAGTTCTGTACAGTTGTAAATATTCTTGTACCCAGACATTTGGCCGAAAAATAAAAAGCCAGATTTTTAATAAACACTACTTTGAATAATTTTTTTTTGAATAATAAATGGCGGTGCAAGAGCGGGCGCAGCGGTTTTGTGGCTGCGGCGGGTTGGCGATGGTGGGTGGGTTGCGGGATTTAAATTCATAATCTCACTATTATTTCTCGCATTGGGCTTCAATGAGAACACTCCGGAGATCTCTTCGCCGGTGTTGACCGTCAGAGA
>MQRK01186272.1:289-15275 GCA_001938485.1 Girardia tigrina | reverse complement strand
GAAGTCAAAACATACGCCACAAGTGTCGCCAAGAGAAACATAGAAATATCCACCGGCATCTATTATACATTTCCAACGAGGAAATCAACCACGACGGCACGGCTTAACACCATGAAGTCAAATAACCCATAGTTTCACACTGTAAGACGGTGTAACTCTTCGCCGTGACGAAGCGAAGGTAGAGTCGTAAGCCAACAGTTACGTATGGAGTCATCCCCGTGTAAATGTGGATGTCTTGCATTTGATTTAACTACACTTAAGTAGTGCGATTAAAGAAGTTAGAAACACTAGAAACATTTTCGTTGCTCATAATTTTACGCATATTTGAACTAAAATTTTAATTCAAATAATTAATAATCTATGACAAAAACTATTTATTTTTCTTTGAGAAGTTACCACTTTCAGCTCACTGCAACAAATAACAATTATAAATATAGATAATTTAAAATTTACTTTTTTAAAGAAATATATATTAGTTCATACCAGAAAAAATGAAACTTTTGAAATGTTAATATCATTTTTAACGAGCAATGTAAAAAAACAAACCCTGTGTAATACATTCATTCATAATCACCATTTTTCTTTATAACATTAGAGAGGCCTTGTATCAGTTTTCCCATNTCAGATGACTATCGATCAGCAGAAATATTTTTCAGTTCTGATGTAATGAATTGATTTATCTCATCTGCAGATTGAAAATTGGTTTTGTGTCGCTGATCTTCCAAGTAAGGGTGAATAAAGCGATCCAAGATGTTATAATCAGGGGAATATGGTGATTGACGGAGCAAGGTAGCATTCTTGTTCGCGAGAAACATGGACGTCACTTTGAAACATGAGGCCTCCCGTTGTCTTGCACGAAAATCATGTTTCTCCAGTTGAGTGGAAACACATGTTGACTAAACTTCTTCTCCATATTAACTAGAAAAGTGACATAACGCTCGCCATTCATGCTTTCTCTTTCGTGCAGCATTTCGCAATGATATTTTCCAGTGAAGGACACTGCGATGACAGAAATGATTTTTCTGTCAAGCTGGCTACGCTTCACGACATGAATTGGTTCACTGTGATCACCATCACGGGAGACCCATCAACGGTTGCTTCTTTTCTTGTCAACAGTTCTAATGTAAAACCACTTCTCATCCACCATCACAATATGTTCATGTTAGTGTTTGCTTTTCAAAATTTTCAACCCTGCATTTGCAGCAGCGACATGATTAACCTTTTGATCATTTGACAATGCATGAGGAACCCACTTACAGGCAATAGACCGAAAGCCCAAATGGTCACTCACAATACGCTGAATGGTTCCATGGCTGAGGGATGTCTCATCTTCAATTTCATCAATGGTCACTGCACCATTGGCGTTTATAATTCCAGAGATCAACAGAATGTTTTCAGGGGTTGTTTTTGTTTATTTTCTCCCACAGTTTTCCCAAGCGAAAGAAGTCTTGCCATTGTCAAATTCAGTTATCCACCGATACACTGTAGATTCTCCAACACTGTCCGCACCATGAACAGAGATAATTTCTTGATAAATTTCACTTCCCGTTATGCGGAGTGAATAATGGGAGAAGGTATAGAAAAGAAGATTTTTTCGATTTTCCGCCATCATACAGACAAATAAATCAACCAATATTCAAACAAGTATTCAATATATATTTTTTCTGTAAATATTTTTTTAACTATAACATATTTTTACTCTTTATATGTTACTATATACTGCGCAAGTAATTTCCACCTTTACAGATCACAAACATAGAAATATAACATCATTCTCACTCTTTCTGGTACGAACCAATATTAGAAATTCAAAATTCTAATTTTACTTTTTTATTTCTTTATTAAAATCCGGAACAATCATATTTAAATAGTTTGTTTACTCAAGAGTCATGTACTAATTTTTTCAATTCTTTCCTGTAAAGTTTTTTTATGTTATTTGATTCAATAAATCTTTTTTCTGTTAGATTCACTTTTATTGAATGTTCTGACGATATAAATTTGATATTTGACTGAAGTTTCTTTCACTAATTTGTATGTATTTAAAAATAAAACAATCAGATAATTCCCGATTGTTTTTTTACTAGAAAAAGACCCCTCATATTTTTTGAAAGTTTCTGTTTTAATTTTAAAATCATAATTATAATCTAGGGTGGAGCCCAGCACGCGCCCGAGCCCGTAGCTCGTAAGGAAATTTAATGTCCGTACCCATACCCGCGACTGTTCTTTGGTGTCCGGCTCGAAGACTAGCCTAAGATATAAAGTGCATTAGCATTTCACATTATATATACATAATAGACCAGTATATATATACTTATATATACATATAAGCCTATACTTAAAGGGATGGGAAAGAGTTAAACGGATTAGGATTAGGTAGAAAATATATGTAAATATTATACATCCTTGTCAGCAATTTGAAAATTTGAGATGAAAACTATATCATTTGAATACTTTATAAAATTGTTCAAAAATGGTAAAATTTATATGAAAATTATAATTTACTAAAATATTAATGGATAATAATGACAGATTTTTATTTAATTATATATAATGAATGAGTAGTCTGTATAAAATTACAGAAAATTTTCAGAATTCTAACTGGATGTAAATTAACATAATATACCTGTGAGGAATATTTTAAATTTGGTATGTTGAAATTGGTTTGTTGAATTTTGTATCTTGAGTTTAGTATTTGGAAATGTGTTTCTCCCACCCAGATGGAAAATTGATATTTTAGATGTTCACGATAAATAATTATTCGAGTCTAATTTATATTTTAAAGTACAACATAAGATATTTAAAAACATTAAAAATATTAAATCTTTTCAAATCTTCATATTAAAATTTAAATAAAATAGTTTTAACTAAGTTTTGAATTAATTAAATGTTCTTTCTTTACATAAAATAATTTTTAAATGAAATTAATATGTAAATAAAAATTAATACTGAAACTAGAAAATTTGAATTTTAAAAATAAAATCAGAAAATAATGAAAAATTTGTTCGAATAATTGTTTATTAACAAACATTAACAAAAAATTATCAATTTAGAACGATGTCGAATNACGAGAGTTTTGCTGAGAGTTGTCCAAAAGACAATTCTGATTGTAATGAAAATAAAAGTTTGAAAACCCATGTTGGTGTTCTTAATAAATCTAATTTACTCTGAATTTTAATATTTACTTTTATTTTTATTTTGAAGTGTAAGACCATTTTTAAATTTAAATGATTGGTAAAATTTTCGTTTAATTGTTTAAAGGAATCAACCAATTTAATATTTTTAAAAATAATTAAAATTCATTTTTTTTAATCTATAAAATTTATGAGATATTTTTAATGGGTGTGTGTCAAATAACCGAATCCCAAATGATCGAAATTAATTATTGCGAAATTTATTATTTTTAAATACAACAAATTTAAAATTAGTGGTTTTGATGAATATTTTAGATGTTATGTATTTCGTTGTATGTTGTATTATGCTATATTTTATTTAAATTGAGATTTTATTTTAAAATCTGATTTAATTAAAACTTAGTACTAATTTAATAACAAACAGGTAATAAAAATACAGTTTATATTATCATTATTATTTAATTATTTATTTAAAAAAAATAAAATTTAAAAATATCTTTCATAATTATTAAAAAATTGATTTTAAAATAAATAAAAATATATGTAAGTGATGAAATCAAAAAAAATATTAAAATAAATGCTACATATAAATACTTATTTATTATTAATAAAGAATACTAAAAAAATACATCATTTTAAAATGAAAATCTCAATTTAAAATGAAAAAAATCTAACTTTCAAATGACAAATAGCATAATACAAAACAACATACAACGACATACATAACATTTAAAATATTCCTTAAAACAACTAATTTTAAATTTATTGTATTTTAAAATAATTAATTTTGGTCTTTTGTAATTCGGATCCCTTTTTAAATAATCTAATCCGAATTCAGATAATTTGAAATTAGAATCAAAAATTAATTGAATGATGCAAGCCGACGAATGTTTTGTTAAAAATAGTTCTGAGAACAAATTAACCTGTTGTAATAAAGACTTCAATAATGATTACTAAATTGATGAATGATTGCAATAATTTTATTAATGATTGCTAGTTTTATTTTTAATTAAAACATTTAAGAAAGTTAGAATAATATTTTAAAATATTTTTATACATTTATCATCAGTGCTAAAAATCAATACAAAAATCAAATCCCAAAAGCACTAGAATATTTTGTGCGTGCGCATGTTTTGTTTTAAATTATGAATAAATGTATTTTATTTTTAATTGTGAGTTTAAATTAAATGAACTGTGCGTGTGTGAGTGTTGAGTTTTGAAAATATTACTCATTGCAATTCAAATGTATAACTAGTAAATCAAAAAATTAAATTTTTTATATCCATTCTTTATGCAGACAGAACTCTACTTTGCCAACAAAGATTTTACAATTTAAAAAATTTTAATTAAAAAACACAATAAAAATTGATATAAACTACTTATAATTTATAAGTAGATATCTTTCAATTAATATTTTTTCTGAAACTCCGAATTTTCCGTTTTTTTTCCCATTTTGGGATCTTAAAAAGTTTTTTTTGATCGAATTTTACATAATCATTTATTGTCATCGAGAATGAGTACGTGCAAAGTTTGAAGAAAATTGATTGAGTAAAAAGTCTTCAAAAATAAAAAAAAAAGTCTTAAAATTATCAAATAGCAATTGCGCTTTAATTTATTAAAAATATTATTAAAAATATTAAGAACGAAAATCGAGGATGTGATAGAATTTATTGACGAACAAAATTTAATTGAATTTTAAATTTCTTTTTAAAGTATTTTTTATTAAAATGGAATAAAATTTTTAAATTGTTGGGCTAAACTTTGGAGTTTATATTTAATGAATAAAATTTGTTCTATTTGTTCTATTTTATTTGTTCTCGTCAGTAGATTGTAATTTCTGTGAAATTTACTCATTCACTTACCCTAAAATCGATTATGAAGGTAGTACTCTTTACTAAGGTAGTAGCTTAATAAAAATATTTGAATGCTAAAATTTTTTCTTTAACTGTACAAGCTAGTTCCTAATTTATAATTTTTGTAGTGATGAGGAAAAGGAAATCGAATAAAAATTGCTCATTTATGTTTTGAAAGAATAAAATTTTCATCTCTTTATTAAGGTAGTACTACGGTGATACTTCGTTTAAAAAAAGTTTTTTTTTCTAATAAGCTACTAATCTCAAACGCGATTTTAGGGTAAATCCTCCAGCACTGAAGACTTTTCGGAAGTCCGTTTAAACGTGATATCTTTTTTTCAAAATCGCAATAATTTAATCAAAACATTGACAAAAATCTTTTTTAAAAATTTTTACTTACAAAAAATTATATTTAGTTCTATCGACAGTGTAAGAAAAGAGAGATAAATTAAAGATATAAATATATAATAAATATTATTTGATAATTTTTCAAAATGTAAAATGTTTCAACTTCACATTACAAAAAATGTTATTCGAATCCATTTTAAAATCTTTTCATAAAATATTTGTGGTTTTTTTAGAATTTAATAAAAAAACTAAAATCTTTTTTAAATAAAAAATATTAAAAACTAAAAATAATATTTGTTTCAATAAATTAAAAATTGATCTCATTTAAACAATGGATCATAATTCTTTTTTCTTTAATCATCAAAGGTATAAATTTATATAACTTTAAATAGATGAATTTTATATATTTGTGCAGTAATGCTTCAATCGGAAATACCGGAAGTGCTTTTAACACTCCGGAAGATACTCAATTACATCACAATGGAAACACGATGAACAATCTTCAAGGCAGTGGAGATTCCAACTCCATGAGCTCTTGGGAATCAGGACATCACTCTCACAAGTACACTGAATATTATATTTTTCATTTAGTTTTGATTATTTTGAATATATTTCAACAGTTCATTTGGTGGTTTCAATCATCCATTTGATCATTTGCATT
This sequence comes from Girardia tigrina, assembly GCA_001938485.1. Lineage (NCBI taxonomy): Eukaryota > Metazoa > Platyhelminthes > Tricladida > Dugesiidae > Girardia > Girardia tigrina. Next base: position 9,282 of record MQRK01186272.1, on the reverse strand, counting down.
ATTCACCCGACTCAGGAATTAGCTCTATTTTGACCAACACTCCTCAATCTGGATCAATGCATTCTGAATATCCTTCAGATCATTCCAGCGGGTATAACTGATATAATATTTCGATATCAAATTTTATTTTTTTATTTAACTTTTAACAGTCAATACTTTTATAATCATACGCCTGAATTCCAAACAGACTCAGGATGTAGCTCGATGTTGAGTGGTAACGTCTTTTCTTCTGGTTCACATTATTCTGGAAATCACATCTCTGCTCAATTCTCTGATGATTCCAATCACGCCTTCTCTAACAACAATCATCAAATGTCTCCTCCAGTGATGGTATTGTATCCTGGTAATCATGAACAACTCGATGCCGATCTGCAGGCTCTTTCAAATCAACATCCTTTTGGAGAACATCATTTTAATGATTTTAATCAATGAGAGCCTCTACCAAATTGCTCAACTCAGATTGGATTTTATATACAATAAATATGATATATTAAACTATTTGTGAAAGAAACATTTATTTTTACTTTTTCTAATTTTCCATATTTTATTTAATTATATTTTAATACTTGTTCATATTGATGAGTTTAGTTTCAATGAAATCATTTAATATTTCTCAATTATATTATTAATTTATAACAATTTGGTAGTTTAAGTTATTTTTATTTTTACTCTATTAAAGTTTTTGAGAAAAATGTTTTTGCGTTGTTTGTATGGCTACGAAATCCGGTATTTCGTTTTCTTTTATCATGAGATCTGAGAACCACATTTACAATATGAAATCACACTACCACACTAAATGCTATGAAAAATTCTTTATCTTCTACATATCCACAAGATACAAACAGATTATTAAACATCATTAAAAAATAAAACACAACAAATACATAAATCATGTATTCCATCATCTTAATCAACAGCAAACACCTAACCCTCAAATACACAACAACTTCTTCAAATTACAAATGAATCAACAGGAAACTGAGATGTCGGCTGCCAAACCAATTGGTGGTGGCAAGCACCTCTTAATTGTGTGGTAAGATGCCGGATGGAGAAATCGATCGGCCGCGACTTCCCGTACCGCCTTACCGTTCGTAAGGGTAGGCGGTGCGTTTGATCCCCACACGTGACACCGGTTCGCCCCGTCAGTGGTATATAGTATGCTCATAGTGCACCGCTAGTTGAGATGCGGTGGTATCTAGTTCGATCGGACCGTTCTGATGGATGACGTCGAATCGCTGTCTTGTTGGACCGAGTGCGACGAAATATAATAGAATGAAGACGATCAAAAGATTTTTTTAATACAATTTGAATTTGCGTGTTACACCAGTTTATTAAAACACTTTAGTTAATTATTTTTTTTAAGTTTTTTTATTTCGGTGGTTTGACCGGAGCACTACAGAAACATTTCTGAAACTTGTGCAAACGGTACGGCATAGGGCGTAACCACAGATATCGTTTAATACTAATTATGCATTAAAATATATTAATTAAATAAATTGATTTGTTTAAATAAACGGAATGTCATAAAAATACACTTTTAAAAATGGATGTGTTTATTTATTCATGGATCGAAAGGTACTACGCGAACCAATCATTTTTTAAAAAGATGGTTTTTTTTATGTAACTTTAAAACTAAGCATGTAAATTATAGTAAATTACATGCTGAAAACGCTCCATATATGTTGTAAAATCAACGAAAAATTGGAAAACTCTCTATTAAAACAAAGTTGTACTTGTATAATATTACTGTCTCCCGTAGAACTGGGGATCGAGAAATTGATCAGTAATAGACGGTCGAATAATATTAGTGGTTCGGAATTTTCTCGACTGTCAATTTCTTCCGACGTTAAATAAGAAATCGAAACATTTGGTCGAGAAGATTAATAGACGATCATTTTCGGGGCAACCAATTCGTAATGAAATGACGATTTCATTTTTTATTGAAAAGGCAATAGAGAAGTTTTAAATGTATTTATTAATTTAATTACAATTTTTTAACAGTGTGTTTAGTAAAAAGGTGGTCGTCGACCAAATAGCAACGCAATACAACTCCCGTCGTTGAAGTTTGTGTGACTATGTTATGAGTTGCGATGCGTGTGTCGAATAATATTGTAGTTGGATGTCAGTCTGGACACACGATCATCAAACTGTACTCTAGAAAATTTTTGGGTGATTCTTTTTTGTTTGCAATGTTTTCGGTGGAATGGTAGTTGTTTCTTCGAATGTGGTGGATGTAGGCCTTGTGGTGTCATCCTGAAGTTGATGCGTTGCGACTGATCTTTCGCGTTAGAATATTGTGTGAGGGTTGTTTGTGTTCGTCAGTTTAAACTACTTTCGAGCTGGTGTAGTGTTTGAGTTGAGTTTGGGTTGAGTTTAGAGCTGGTGGCACGGTTAGTGTGTCTTCGAGCAACTTACTGTCGTTTGCAGTTAATACACTTAAAACGACATTTAATAAAAAGTGGATGAAATGCTTTTTTTAATGTTATTATCATTTTAATGATTAAATTTTTGTAAAAGTAAGTCATTTTTACATTTATTTATAAAATAAAACATCTAAAACATTAACCACCGAATCTTCTCCACCAATCTTCTTTTGTAAATCACCAGGCATATTAAAATCTGATTTCCTTTACCAGATCAGAGTTTCTTTCTTGCTCTGAGCCTCTGACTTTCTTTATTGTGATTAACTGGCCATTCAGGAATCTGGATATTGAAGCTTGTGATACATTGATTCCTTGATTTTCTTCTAGAAATCTCTTCATCTCAGAGAGTGTTGATTGGGGGTTGGCCTCAAAGAATATTATTAACAGTTCGCCAACTTCTTCTCTGATTATTGACTTCCTGTAGCCTCCCCGTTTTCCAAATGATATGAGACCATACTTTCTATAATTATAAACTATTGTTTTGTCCGCCGATTCGGAGATGTCTAGTTGTCTGGCCAAGGTGAGGTAATCCTCACCCATATTATATGCTCTAATGAGTCTTTCTTTATCGATTTTTGCAATTTTTTTCACCAGGATATGTATTCATTTTATCCTCAAGCGACTTCATAAAAATTGATGCCAGCTAATGGGGACACCGTCTTCCTGAATGTGCCATTCACCATAAAAAAAGAAAAGGCATATTTTAGCACAAAATTTAAGAAGTTCCTTCAGTGCCTGTTTGTTCATTACTTTATTCACAGAGTTAGACTTGTCATCGCATATTTTTTCACACAAAGCAATAGTTTCATCGATAATAGTTCGTGAATAAACTGGAAACATCAAATGAGACTATACAGTCAGAATATAATTATTTTCAAATTAATCTAAAATAGGATTAGATTTCCCAGTTAAACTATTACTCCAAGTAATCTTTCCAGTTTCTCTATTGGAACAAAAGCCAAGGTAGCTATCATGCGCGTCTTAAGAAAAAAATATTTATCATTATTATACCGACTAATTGGGTCTTCGTCTGGCACTTTAAGTCTTATATTTGGAACTAAATGGAATGAACACACCTGTAAGTTAGCATTAGGCAAAGCAAGGTAGAAAGCATTTATCATTACAGCCAAAAAGTTTTATAATATCGCTATAGGGTGAGAGGTAAACCAACATTCGATAATCATTTCATTTTCTTCCAAAAATCTTAATAAATCCTAAACCATAAAAAACAATTATTTTATTTCCAAAAATCCTAATTTCTAAAAATTTATTTCATATTATTTCTAATAATCCTAATTTGTACACAATTCTTTCAGTTTATTCCTAAAAAATCTAATTCTTGAAAAAATATTTCATCTTATTCATAAAAATCCTAATTAATAAAAAATTATATTATTTCATTCAAAAAATCCTGTATATTCATTTCAACTGACGTAATCATATGCAACAACGACGTAATAGATCGAAAAACACTGTAAATATATGAAAACGAATTCATACGAACAATTAATTTTTTCGAGGCAGCAGGTACACATAACAATAACATTCAATGGTGCAATTTTATTGTAAGGGGCATGCCGAGTTGTGTACATCCGTGGTTCTCATGCCCTTAATGAGATCCTTAAAAAACCTGGTCATGATCAGAAAAATAAATGTTGTGGCGCGCCAAAGCGACAAACCCAGGTGGCGAGGAATGTGCCGCAAATGTTATCAGTATCTATGTTAGATAGGGGAACTGTTTCAGGCCATTTTGAATGTCGATGGATCATAAAGAGGATGTACCTGAATCCGATGGGAGGGAACCAACGATGTTGATGTGAACGGTTTCGTAACGCATTGAAGAGGAGTAGTGATAAAAAGGGGGTTTCAGTTTGCTATCGACTTTGAATTCCTGACAGGACAAACATTAGGAGGTTCATTATTTGATGTCCCTTGGTATCTATGGTCAATCGACGCGTGTGTGAAGGAGCTGATGATTGTTTGAATTTCCCGGTTGGTCAAGATCGTTAACATCATCAAACGCTTTTTTGAGCAAATTCTCTGCAAGAATTGGTCGAGGTCACCCCATGGACGCTTAGGTAATACGTGATGCCTTCGAATATAGTTATGTTGATAAATCGTTGCACGTTAGCTGGTTGAGGTGGTTTGGATCAAAGATGTTTTGGAGTAAAGACTAGAAAAAACTTGATTGAGTGAATCGATTGCGATAAACAATTGGAAAAAGTGTTATCTTTTCCTGAGATGTAAACTATGGAGAAGTTGAACTCTGAAAAGAATGCTGTTGACGAGAGGACGGAACTTTCATAGACCAGAGATAAATGAGAGATTTGTGGTCAATTTTCATAATGAAAGGGTGTCCTAGAAGAAAATAATTGAAATGCTTAACTGGCAGAAATATGGAGAGCAACTCGAGGTCGAAACGGTGAAGCATTGCTCAGTATTGCTAAACTTGCATGAGAAAAATTCTAATAGTTCAGCAGGGACATTAAAGATTTGTTGTAAAACTGATTATACTGATAGACTTGCACAATTTCAGGGAAGCTTTTTTACAGAAGCTTTTTTTCACCATCTACATAGCTGCCTTGATCCTGTTAAAGTGTCTCTCAAATCATGGGATTACTGGATAAGTTGTTTTTTGATCGGCAACTCGAAGTGGAGAGAGGGACAGTAAGGTCGGAGTAGTTTTGGATATATCGGAGGCTGTAGTTAACCATGCCCAAGAAACTGCGTAGATCTGAAATTGTCTTGGCCAGGGAGATTGATTTGATTGATGTGAGATGATCTGGTAGCGATGTGTGGCTTTTGTCAGTGATGGTGTGACTGTGGAAGATAACGGAATTTAGGTAGAAAGTGCACTTCGTCCAGTTAACTTGGACGATCGCCAGATGGTGGTGAGAGAATAGATTCTATAAATTTTGTGTGTGCTCGACCGTGGTGGTGGAAGTGATGAGGATATCGTTGACATAAGGGAGTGCAAAAGATAGATCTGAGAGGATTTTGTCGATGGGGCGATGAAGTGTTTTGGCCGCGTTGCGAAGACTGAATGTCATTCAAATGCATTCTGTTGTGGTTCGTGGTGTTTAAAACATATAAATATATCTTGGGAAACTGAGTCGTTTGGCTTTGAGCCCCCAGGTTATCGGTAACCAACCATAAAACACTATCATACTAATACAACCTCTGCATGTATATTTTAATTCCTGCTGTCTCAATATATATGACCCCAACTTGCCTCTCACCCAGCATACCATCTGCACGCAGTGATAAGTGATGAGGACCTTCCAGGTTCCAGATCTACACACGTTTAAGACCAGGTAGACCAGATCAGCCCTAATGGGTATGATGTGATGTTAGATTAAAACGATTTTCATTAATGTAGTAACCCCATGATGTGTTGTGTCGACCCCAGTTACTGTATGTTACATTTTACTATGTTGAACCCTCTTAGCAGGTATAATAGCTATGACAACATTTCATCTTTTATTATTTTAATCATTATAAAACTATTTACAAAAGTATGGGCTCGAATACCCTAATGCAAATCCTCCATTCATGTATATGATTTTAGTGTCAAGATAAAGAGTTATAGAAGAAGAAAGAAATGCTAACAAAATTTTAAACTACTCAGTGCATGCTATATTTTAAAACAACACATCAACAACTCATATGATTCCATTAAAATTTTATTTCGAAAAACATTTAACTACATTGTCTATGCTCTTACGGAGCATTTGACACTTTCGCCTGTTTACATAATCCTCTCCGCGATAATCCGCGATACACCATTGAGTCCCTAAGGTGCGCGACTTTTTCCCTTCGTCGGCCCTTAACTTTTCTCTCATGCGGATCTGCAGCTGCTCCGAGTATAATCGCTTGAGCTCTCGTATGCGACTCACCATTGCTACTCCTCGTCTCACTATGCGAGCGTATTCATCAGGCTCGATGGAGGCTTCCTTAGTAACCTTTAACTTCATCGATAAGCTTTCCACACTATCTCGCAGATTCAATATTTCTTGGCGATCTGTCGCCCTGGCTTTCTTTAATACTTTGTTCTCTTGCTGTAATCTTTCAATTGTTCTCTTAGCTTCTCGTAATTCTATTTCTTGTATCATCTAAAATTATAACGGTTAAAATACGAGTTGTTGATTTATTATTTAATCCCTATTTTACGTGAGCGGTCATGAAAGATAGCAGTCGGATTCCGAAACTGCCTTCCGGTATGAATTCTTGAGCTTTGCTGTCACTCAGACTTCATAAACCGGGGACTTATTCTGGCCGCGCTAAAACGCATGCCGGAACCAGGCTTCAAGAATTTTAATAAAATGATTCTAGGTATTGCCCTACCCGAGGGTATTCGAGCCGAAATAAATCTCCAAGAAAAAATAATTAAAATAAAATAAATGATTATAAAATATTTATAATTGAGTAATAAAATGAATTATTTAACATAGACATAATTAACAAATAAATCGGGCGACCGACCGCTTCGGCAAAATAAACTCAAATGTTCGGGACCCGAGAGAGAGAGTAATCCATTACTTTCTCTCTCGGACGCGAAAATTTTAACAATACCAACCTAATAGATTTTTCCAAGAGTTGTCTCAAAATTAAGTGTTTTAAGTGCGATTTTTAAATCTCAAATTTTAAGTGCGATTTCTGTCAAAAACTGTTCAGTATTTATACTAGGATTTCTGTCTAAAACTGTCGCGTGTTGAATCTTAATTGGTCCACGTCGAGTTCCAAAACGCTGGATCCAATTCTGTTAAAGCACGTCACTTCCAAATTTAGTGACTGCCAATTTTAGCAACTTTTAGAAAATCTGATTCATGCTGATTCAGCGATTTTCTAAGTCTAAAAGTACGTTTGTTTTATTTTTTGTTTTAATTTTAGTAATTTTATCATTTTTTTCAGCCTGTTTCCGGACCTTCGGATTGCTCTTGTTTTATCCCATCGATGACCATGTCCTGCACGCGCACTTCAAACCGCGTTTCCGGATTCCAACGGAAAGTAAGTTATTTTCACTTTTTTAATTTGACCTTTAACTTTTATATGTTTTATTTCACTTTTTACCTCACGGAGCTAACATAATGCATCGGCCTGCCTCTGTGACGATCCGGAGGAGAGTTGAGGATCTATTTATTTATTATATTCATGTAAATTTGACTTTAACTCTTTCTGGAAATTTTTGATTTTTAGGTGAAATTTTCGATTTTATTTTTCAGGATTTTCGGTAATTGTATCTCTCGGTAATCCTTACGTTAATTGATTATGCGTTTTGAATTATCTTATGATTTGGTTGTTATTCGTTATGTGCGTAATTTCTTCGGATTTTATTTTTCACCTCAATTTTCGTCGGATTTTCGTGCGGAGTTCGATTATTTCCGTTAATCTGTTTATTTCCGATTTTTTAGAAATTTTTTCAGATTTTTTCCACATCTAATTCATTCTGTTTGATATATTTTCGATTTATAATTTATTGCGGCTTCGATGGATAATTATTATTATTACGTTTTTGCAGCCTTTTACGTTGTTCCCGATCGATTGGAATTTATTTCAGAGGCGTCCGCATAATATTGGACTCATTGATTATTTTGAATGATTTTCGGTTTAATTGATTTTTTTTATGTTTCTTTTCTTATTTTTCTATTTTTGCTGCATATTTTTTCATGATTTCTATCGCATAATTTTTACGAATATATTTCGCTCTGGTCGATCGATTTTCATTCATATTTACGTTTTTTGATCACAATATTGCAGTAAAATACAATTTTATTAATTTTCAATTATTTTCATTCGAAATCTTGGTCGATTAGTATTGATTGCAATGTTTTCGCATCTTGTTGATTTTTCTACGATTTTTCTGATTATTTTATGAATTTTTCGTCTTCATTTTGTGAGATTTTCATCGTTATTTCTCTATTTGGCGATGTTCCAATTTATACTATTTTTGTATTTACTTTGCTATTTTCTCTCGTTTTTCGATGCGATTATGATCTTTTATTATCTGTTGGTATTTTACGAGTATTTTCATGATTTTCCCGACTATTTTATTTGTTTATTTCATCCAAATCCGTTCATTAATCGTTATTCATTGATTACACTGTGTAACAAAAATTTTTTTTTGTCTGCCCGGCTTAAGTTTTCAATGTTTATAGGGTCACTTTTATGCGCTGATCACGATTTTGATCTCCGTTTTTCACCTGTGTCCCAGCATTTTTCAGAAAATCAAAAATGATAAACTTGTGGTTTTTATTTGTAAAATACCCATCTTGCTTGCTTCACTTTTACAGAAATTTATTGTTTTGTATACATAAGGGTCTCTTTCACAATAAACCAAGCAAAAACAGTAATCTCAGTCGATGAGAACACATAATTATAATTATAGAAAGTAGTGAATGATACAAAGTAGTGAATGATACAAAGTGAATGATACAAAGCGAATGATACAAAATGAATGATACAAAAGTGAATGATACAAAGTGAATGATACAAAGTGAATGATACAAAGTGAATGATACAAAATTTAATGATACAAAGCGAATGATACAAAGTGAATGATACAAAGTATTG
>MQRK01186271.1:452-14540 GCA_001938485.1 Girardia tigrina | reverse complement strand
AACTGGACGACCACGACCTTCTTCATCTTCAAGGTTTTCATCTCCATCAGAAAATTTTCGGAACCATCGTTGCACTGTGCGCTCAGAAGATGTTCCCTTGCCAAACGCTTTATTGATATCGCGAGCCCTTTCTGCTGCTTTACGATCCAGTTTAAATTCGTACAAGAAAATTGCTCGAATTTTAATTTTTTCCGTTATTAATTTAGCACCGTAAATATTCTAAAAAATAACAGCAATATGTTAATAATGGCTATAGGAATATACAGCTAGGGATAAGATTTCAAATAATATCTAAAACTAATATATTTAAACTTATATACATATCAAAGTAGATAAACAAAGCATAAAGCTCAAAAACCGCCATTATTTTTCGACCAACCTAATATTAATTGAAAAAACTTTTATTTTAATTGAAGATAATAATAAGATTTATAAGATATTTACTAAGAATTGAGATGGCTTTACTTTGCTCAGAAAGACAAAACAACCCATTAAGGAATATTCAAAATGGGATCGGGGAGATATATTTAGACTCAAAATCGTCTACCTTCGTCCGAGATGAGCCTATCAAGACAATAGCACAGTAACCACGCTATGGTATTGTTATGAATGGCGAAAATAGGGACCTTTGTGTATGTTGTATATCTCGTGCCATTACTCAATCTTCTCGGCTCGATATTTGTAACTATACCTGCTCAGTCCCAACTACTGAGTATGATGAATTATTGCAATCGTGGGCCTCTCTTTTTACTGGCGTGAATACCGACGAACCAGTGCTCCCTGTTAAATTTCCCAAACTGTCAGACGTGCCGAAATGCACTAAAACTAAAAGAACTTTGTTCTTATAATAAGATTTAGTTTATAAAGTATTAAGAACATTAATTGAGTTTCCTTTACATTTATTATTATCACAATTTGAATTGTCACTACAACAATTCTCGTAAAACTTGCGTAGCTCGTCATCGTTCTTGATTGATAATCTTTAATAATATTCTTTAACGTCTTATTATTCAAACAAATTTAAAATACAATTTAATCATTACAAAAATAATTTATACTTTAAATTATAATTTAATTATTACAAAAATTATTTATAATTGAAATTTAAAATAATTTTTATTTATTTTGAGAAATTATTATTAAAATATTACTTATGAAATATTAGTTTAATTTTAAAGTGATTATTTAACTTTTAATAATTGACTAAACAACTCGACGTTTTAAAATATCCATCTTCCATCTGGGTGGGAGAAACACAATCCTAAAACAACACACAATAAACACCATTCAAAAATATTTCTCATATAAAGGATGACAGAATTAGCACTGTCGGAGTAGGATTGTGTTGGTGGAAGGTGTCTTATGGGCAGATAGAAAATGGCAGAGAGGAATTCATCCTTATCGGTATCAAACTCGATCTATCTATGCCAATCAGTTCCAGAGACGATCAGATGAAAGAGAGAATAACTCAGTAGCAGTCTTGCTGCTGGTTTTCGACATACTTGTCTCTCTCTTTTCGAGACATTTGTCCTACTTTAAATATCCGTCAATCAGCGAATATGTCTAATTCAACATTATCAAAATGAAAGATTATCAGTGAATCAGCAATAGCTAGATGAAGAATAAATCAATCGTTTAAAGAATAACTTCCAGCGAATTTTACAATCTCATAAGAGTTCAAAATTTATTCAATAAATTTATTGGTAAAAAAATTGATTTCAATATTTAAAGAAGAAATATCTACAAAGTTAATTTTGAAATTTTTCTTCAGGAATTTAGTGAAAAATAATAAATTTCGACAAGTTCATATCAATGTTGTTACATTGCAAACAGTATTAAATCACTTGACTGAAATTATTAAAGTAAACAAGTTGGATCAATCGATTCCTGATGACTTCAAGGAAAATCATTCGGCTTGCTTGATGATAATTTCTCATTTGGATCATTTTTTTAATCGAATCGTCACTTGTGATGAATAGTGAATAACCGAAAACGTTCAGTAGGCTGGGTGGACACGAATGCAGCACCAAGCACAGCATACTTTATATATATATATATATATATATATATATATATATATATATATATTGCCAAAAATCCCATGTAATCTCATTTTTGAGTTTTGGAATTTAGATTTTTTTCTTAGTTTCGAAAAATATTTTTCTTTATCAATCTCTGTTAGGTTTTTGTTAATATCGATTTTGATGGTAAAGGTGTAATTCAAAGATATAACGTTTGAAATAATTACATCTCAAATTAACTTTTATGAGGTCTGAGTTTATCAGGAAGTTGATCTTTTACTTATGAATGAGAACATCATGTATTACAAACATTCGACTTTTGAAAATATATTCTGTGATATATGAATTTTTAATAGATATTTTTAAATACATCACTGTCATTTAAATTTGCAGGTTTTCTATGTTTTAAAGGGGGATTGACGCGTCAAATACAACATTTTCAATATTTGATGAAAATGAAGTACTTGTAAAAAGGAAAAATGAAACACATTTTGATAAGAATATTATTATTTCAACATAAATAATTATATGTTAAAGATGTAGAAATTAAATGATAATTATTGATGATGGTGAACGAAACAGCAAAACATGTTCAATAATCAATTTCAAAAAAAGATCAATAATTTCCAGAAAACAATATGATCCTTAGGTCAGTCTAAACCAAGTATTAAACCTAATACATTATAGGGTCTTCAAAAATTAAAAATAACATTACATCAATAAACCTTTGGATAAATAAATTTTTAAAAATTAAGTAAAAATACATTATAAAAGTTATATTCTTGCAGACAAAACATTGATGGCTAACGATTGCCGTTTGAGAAAACATTGTTTACTCAAACCTACAATAAATTAATTGGAAAGATAAAGGTAATAATTGACAATCAACAAAAAGCTAATTTTGTGATGAAACCTTTTCCACTCAACAATCGGAAATCTCATCGATGCAATTCGGCTGAAATGTCTGACAAAATGGAAATCTGACAGAACGATATGTTCTCTCAACTGCACCAGGTTTATGATTGGCTTCATTCGGTCAGTGCAAAGTAATCGCACACTAGCAACATTTTCTATTGAATTTTGCATTTTTTCTAGTTTATTTATACAATCATTGATTGTATTGTCAATGTTAGTAACGTTCATGCCATTTTCATTATCTACAAGTTCATAAATCATATTCAACAAAAAAATTATTGCATAGATTTTCAATCAAATTTTCGTTAACTGAATTTTTAATTATAATTTCGTTTAAATTATTATCTTAAATTTTATCCTAATTTTAATTTTATCAATTTAACTTATTATATTTATTACATTTTTTGAAAGTTTTATTTACTCAATCTTCTTATTATTGTTTTTATTTTATTTATAAATTATTTTCTAATTACAAATAAAATTATTAAATTTTAATTACACTGAACTCTAATTTCTTTGAAATTATTTTGTAAAAATATTCAACTTAAATTTAATTTTTTTCAAAATAATTTAGTTTATTCCAACTTGTTAGTTTAAAATTGTATTTATAAAATCTATTTTAATTTATACAAAACTCTAATTTCTTTCAAATTATTTTATAAAACTATTTAACTTAATTTTAATTTCTATATTTAATTATTGCCTTATTAAAATATATCGACTTTATTTAATGTAAGCTTTTTAGATTTGTTTTAGTTTTGTTTTAGTTATAAATTTTTGTTAAAATTTTAAATTAAAAAAAATAATATAAATTATTTGGCGGATTGAAAATGTTACTTAACTCCTCATAGTCAAAATATATAAAAAATATATACACAAGAGATAAAAATAAGACGACGTGCTGCAAGACAACAATCTCATCATCAGGTCAATCCACAGCAGGCAATACATTTAAAACATATTGACGGATCGATTTTTTAAACTTTTTTTACAGAGATAAAATTAAGTTTTTAGTTTTTTTGTGTTTTGATTTTTAAATTTAAATTATTATCAAATTTAAAATAAAAAAATAAACATTATTATGAAGAAATAAGAATTCCATTTCGTTATAAATGAATTATTCGTGAGCTTTTGTAATTAGGTTGTTGTATGTAAATAAATATATATTACACATATTCTTTTTTTGTTACGTACAGCTGAATGGAAAACAATAAATTAAAAAGGATAATTGGTCTTGAAATTCTTTCTTTCGAAATAAATATTATGTATTGAAAGTTTATTCACCTCAGAAACGTTTCTTATATGCAAAAAAATCTCCTTCTATTTCTTTACAGAAGATTTTATAAATGAATCTATTCATATATAAAGTTTCAAATAATGACATTTTATTAAACTAAATAAATAAAAAAAAAGATTCTAAATGAATGGTAATTTGTTTCTTATACAATAAGAAAAATAACAATATAGAATTTCCATCTTTAAAAACATTTTATTACAATATTCTAATTTATAATTTATAAAGCCTAGGAAAGATGATTATTAAAAATTAATGTATTTTCTTATATACTCTGTCGGTTACTTTGTTTCTTTCGATTAGGAAGACGTCCAGGAGCTTCCTTCTCTTTGTGGCTGCATGAGTATATTTCATTCTTTGCTGCATTCTGTGTTTATAGAATTTATTCTAAATTTGTAAACAGCAAGAAACAGTCTTTTCAGTGAGAAGATAGTCACTCTCAAAAGAGTAATTTGCTCAAACAGTAAAAGCCTCAAACTGACCCGCAATTTACTCTTTTGAGAGTGGCAATCTTCTTACTGATGTGGCTGCTTGTTGCTGTTTAAGAATTAAGAATACATTCTGTACACATAGTATGTGGCAAAGAACTATAAAGCTTATAATAACTATTAGCGAAACGTTTCTCTCATTTGTTTGTTTCTTCCGATCCTGGAGTTTAAATCACCATAAATAAGTAGTTCCAACTTTCCCGTCTTCGAAATATTTCTTTTAAAAGATAATATTTCCTAAATTTTGATAGAAAGTTTTTCTGTAATCAAACGAGTAACCCCATTCAGTAGGAGCGTAGACCCTTATTATACTCAATGTTTCTTTCGACATACATCACATGAATTTTCTGTTTATTTCACTTAGTTTATATTCTTTTAAATGATCAAAACATAACATTCTTTTCTTTGATGAATTTCCCTGCCATTGCAAAGGATGCCCTATTAACCGAAACGGTTTCCTTGAGTATTCTAGTAATGTGTTTTTATAAACACATGCATACCTAAGAGAATTTTCTCCATAATGCCGAGTAAAGTCCATGCATTCCCGTCATTTAAACCCCTAACGTTCCGAATTTCTTAATACTTCTCTCATGTCTCTAAAGGTTAATGATTTCTAGTTTATGGATAGCACCACGTGGAAGTGAGGCTACTTTACAATCCATCTTTAATATATAAATATCGACACTCTAGATAATTTCATTTCTATAGCAGATTAACCTGTAATCTAGAAACCATTTTCAATTTGTTTGAAAAAGGAACAAAGAACTTTGGATGTGATTGAAACAGTCTTCCTGCTGCGTATGTTTTTAGAAATAATTTTACTAAATACTCGTAAACCTTTTAGAATAATCTGTCAATTAAACTTTTTTAACGTGGTTCTGTATATATTATTTGTCAAATGCCACAGTAATGTTGTGCTTTATTTGCTTGCTTATATATATATTTATGTTATGATTTTACACATCACAAATTTTTATTAATATTTTATGATATGTTCTTTTTGATTAGTTTGTATTAACTTATCTTTACTGATGATGATGTTTAGCATGAACATATTTTCAAAAATTACTTTATATAAGTTATTTATCAATAATGTTAACATTTACAAGACTCATTATTATAATATTATAAATTATTATTTTCAATATTTTTAAAAATTAAAGTAAAATTAAGTATTTTGTTTTTTTAAGAAAGATTGTTCATAAAGTTTCTATTATATACACGTAATACTTTTTTAATAAAATAATACTTTGATGGAAATAATTATTTATTTTTTAGTGCTTATTTAACTTTCTTTTATACTTTTTTATTCTTGAGTAAAAAATATTTTGCAATTAATATGTTGTTATATATATATTTACTTTTATAACAAACATAATTATGGAATAATTCTTATGTATAATTCTTTGCCTTTAATTTGCTCTATTAAATAATTAATGAAATATAAAATGGTTTTTAACTTCAGTTATAAAAATAAAAGAATATTGTGAGGTTCTTGGGAAGTTTTTTTTAAATAAAGCTAAAAAAGAAAGACATTTTAAATTAATTTATTTAAAGTATATTTTAAAAGTATATTTTGAGGTATATTTGTAGAATATATTTTAAATAAATTAATTTAAAATGTCTTTCTTTTTAGCTTTAATAAAAAAAGCTTCTTAAAAACGTAACAAATATTATTTTCCATAAAATATTTTGTTGTAGGTTCAATAATATTTTACCTAAAATCAAATTAGTCTTTTATAATAAACTTTTTGAATTGTTGAAGATTATTACTTTAATTAATAAATAATTAATTTCTTAATTAATGAGCAAAATAAAGATTATTATTTATTTATTTTAATAACGCTAATTAATAAATAATAATCATAAATATTTTAAGTCAAATACGTATGCGACAACCGACAAAAACTGAGCAAATAAATTCCCAAATGTTCCACTTTGTAAATAAATGCTTATAATTTTGAAATTTATTTTTTTCCCATTAACTGAATCAATATGAATATTTCGTCACATTTATCGTTTTGAGGAGAATTCAGTGGATATATTTTGTTGAAGAGAAGAATAACGATTTTTTTACTGATATTTGAGAACTGTTTGGTGGTGGAAGGAGAAACATTTAAAGTGGTTCGTCTGGAGATTCTCGCAAAAATTGAAATTATTTTCGTTTGAAAATGTAAATGTGACGGATTTTTATTATAATTTGAACATTAATTAATATGTTTTGAAATTATCTTAATGAAAGCCTATCTATAATTTATAGAAAAGGAAAAGTTATATTTTAGATATATATAAATAAATGAGTCTTGTGAACGCTAATTTTATATATTTTAAAAATAAATTTGTTAAAGTTTTTTTTCAAGAAATTGATTATTGAATATGTTTTGGAATTTTCTTTCCTCATCAGCAATGTAATGTAAGGTGTGAGATGATAAAATGTAAATTAATGATAGATGTTATCAGTAAAAATTAAATTCTTCAGGATTTTATTGGATATTAATGACAACATTTTTTCTAATTTTTATTAAAGATTTTAGGAATTACGAAAGCCTTAGACTAGTTTATCCACATTAATTTTTAATTTATTATGATTTTATAATTACTTATTTTACCCATTTCGAATATTAATTAATTGGTTGTAGTGCCTTATCAATAATGATTCACAAAACTGCTGCTTCTAGTGTGAATCAAAGCCCTTCTGTTAAACATAAAACTCTTCTTTTGAAAAAGAAGAGATTTTATTTTTACAATGTGCTGGTTTTTCTCGAAAATAAGACCACCATAAACATGGCCATTTTTTTCATTTTTTGTATTTATATTTTAAATAATTAAATTGGCTTGATTTCTTAATTTGTTCTTGAATATAAGACTTGAATATGTGTGTGAAATATTTTAAATTGTTATTTATGTAAAAAAATTTAAAAAAATATGTTAAGTTTTTTTCTTGTACAAATTTGTTATATATAAAAATAATTTGTTTTAAAAACTAACAATAGCGAAAGCTAATTACCATTTATAAAAAATCAATAAAAAAATATTATTTTTTTGCAATTTTATTATTTATTACCACATATATTTAACGGTGTCAAAATATCACAATTATAATTATAATTTTAAAATTAAAACAGAAACTTTCAATGAAGAAAATTCAGCTCTTCCTTCATGTATGACGGTTCTTTTTCTAGTAATTAAAATGATATTTTTATAAGTATATATTTTTTAAATTAACAATTAAAATCAAGTTAAATATTTTTTAATAAAATTTAAATTAAATTCATTTTCAATAATTCGATAACATTTTTATTATTTTGGGTTTTATAAAGAAATTGTTTAAATTATTATTTATAATTAGTATTTTTAGAAATTAAATATTTTAAAAAGATTTTGAAAATATGTTCGCATAATGATGATTAAATATACAAATAATAAAACAAATTAGATCGATTTCAAACGGTCAAAGATCTTCTGAGAGTTCTAATGACTCTAAATGTGATAGTATTTATAAGATAATATACAAACGTCAATTCCAGCAAAATTTATTATCAAACAATATTTTGAATTATTACGTGACTTCTGACAATATTTAACCAAATTTTGTCTGTTTATAAAATCGCATTCCTAAAATAGGAGAGATAAAATATATGAATTTTTTTGAACCATGTTTGATAAATTTTATTATAAGTTTATAATAAATATAAGACTTGAATATAAGTTTAAATGCCACAAATGCAACAAAAGCTATGAGACAAGAGAATTGCTAATAAGACATCTGAATAAGGATCACAGAGTAGACATGAACACAGAGTAAGAAAATCAACTTCAGCTGACAACAAGTGCAACAAATGAAAGAAACAATACAACGGAAGCAAACACAATCGAGTCAATCGAGTAAGGTTCTTGATTATTGGTTACCATTTTTTCTCGAATTTAAGACCACCCTAAATATAACCATTTTGTCATTTTTATGAGTTATTTGCAAACTTATTATTAAGAACATTGAGGCAATTCTCATTTGAATTTTTAATACTGTGAGATAAATTAATATTTGTAAATAATAAATGTAAATACATTTATTATTTACAAATATTAATTTATCTCACAGTATTAAAAATTCAAATGAGAATTGTCTCAATGTTCTTAATAATAAGTTTGCAAATAACTCATAAAAATGACAAAATGGTTATATTTAGGGTGGTCTTAAATTCGAGAAAAAATGGTAACCAATAATCAAGAACCTTACTCGATTGACTCGATTGTGAATGCTCACTAATCCGGGTTTTGAGATGACGATTTGTCTCTCCAATGTGGGCCTCCCATTTCTTTCGAATGGTATTGAGCCACTGGGCTCTTTAGATCAGTGTTTCTCAACCGGTGTGTCGCGATGAATTGGTGTGTCGCAGGTGTGTCGCGATGAATTGGTGTGTCGCAGGTGTGTCCCGATGATTTGCTTGATAATATGCAATACTCTTAAATTTTATATAATAATTTTCAAGATTCAACTTTGTAGTGTAGAGTCTACACTGTAGACTGTATACTGTTATCAAATAAAATCAATACGATTGTGGTTAATTATCCTCGATAAAACAGGTCAAAACATCAACATGGACTCTAGTGACTAGAGTCACTTGACTAGAGTCTAGAATTAATACTTTGAAAACCTCAGTTACATAATAACTTCGCTTGATAACAGGTGTGTCACAAAATTTCATGTATTGTGTCGAGTGTGTCATTCGGAAAAAAGGTTGAGAACCTCTGCTTTAGATGGTCCACCCAAACTAAAGAGTGCTAGCTGCCCCCGATAGGCCTCCTACGGTGTCGGATCGCTTCTGTCTCCGAGATCTATTTGGCTTCCCTGTTACAGACGACCAATCATGTACTGTGATACCATGATTGAACATCCTTTACCTGTGTTGGTGAACTTAGCTCGCTGTTGAGTCAGTGATCCTAAAAAACAAGTGCTTATCTTCAGGATTAATGGTTTGCTCCACCACCATTGAGATAGTTGGAGGTTCGTTCGCTAACCGAGGATTGGTAGTTGGTATGCTTTGTGGTGTGTTTGCTTCCGTTGTATTGTTTCTTTCATTTGTTGCACTTGTTGTCAGCTGAAGTTGATTTTCTTACTCTGTGTTCATGTCTACTCTGTGATCCTTATTCAGATGTCTTATTAGCAATTCTCTTGTCTCATAGCTTTTGTTGCATTTGTGGCATTTAAACTTATAAACTCCGTCCGGTGCTTCCTGATCACCTCTCTCTATGTGATCCCTCTTCATGTACATGTTAAGTTCCTTTGCTTCCGCAAATTCTTTGAAGCAGTCGTCTTGAGGGCATTGAAAAATCTTCTCTCTCCGGAAGATAAGTTTGGGTAAACTTGTTGCTGTCCTTTCTGATCTTCCTTTCCTAATGAGTTCAGCTAAGTATGTGCTCTGTGAAATGGTGGGGTCTTGGCGAATAATATGTTGTACAAATTCATTGTAATCAGCATGTTCGCCGAAAAGCTAATTCATATCGAAACGGAGACATTCCTTCATCATTTGTTTGCTCCTTCCACTGATCTTCTTTCCAATAGGTATAGTTGCTCTCCACAGTCTCTGAAGTATGTTCGTCTCTGTGGAAACCATTTTGCAATGGAACGTTAATCTTTTACTTCTCATATGTACGAGCTTTTACACCTGTGACAATAAAATTTATAAACCAGATTAGTTTGCAATTCAAAAAGCGTTTTCGATTCACTTATCACAAGTCTTGGAAGATCTTTCACAGTTTGATATCATTCTAATTGGATTTATTTCTGTCTTAAATATATGAACGAAGACACAATTAAAGAACCTCCTAAATTTTCTGTAAAAAATTTATCATTTAATGATGAATGTTGCATTAAGAAAGATTTGATCCCAATGGATTCCCTATTAGCACCAACGTTGACATTAATTTTGAGTTTTATTTTTTAGAATGGCTTTGATTTAAATTTTGAGAGACAGTTCTGTGAATCAATTTTGATGCGACACTTAAAACTATTATTTAATATTCCAAATGGACAAAGTAAAGCCCGTCTCAATTCTTACAGTCTTTAATTAAAATTAAAAATTCTTTTATGTTCTACAAGTTTGTTAAACGATTTCTCATCTACTTTTCTTTGTCCGATTAAGCTGAAATTTTATTCAAATGTGAAATTTCAATGACAATACATGAATCACTTAATTAAATTAATATCTGAATAATTACATTTGTTCGGCTTTAATACGTGCACTAGAAGTGCGAAAAAAATGTGTTTCGGTTCAATATTGGTCTTTTAGTTCGGGTTTTTTTATTTTTTAAAACATTTTTCAACATTCTTTAATCTAATCAGATTTGATAATCTACCGAAACATATTTTTGTCTATGATGCAATGGATTAGTGAAAAGGGACTGTAATTAGTCATTTTTGCAAAAAGAATATTCGTGATTGACTCTTAATTATTTTGTACATAAAAATTAAATCGGAAACAAAACTTTATAAATTTTAAGTATTTTGTAGTAATAAATACATTTTCGGATTTCTTATTAATTATAGTTTATTTGCTTACATCTTCGTCATGAGGAATTGTTTTAAAAAAATTTTCCGTAATTTTATCGTGTTAAGAAGTAATTAGCTCTGAATTGGTCGGTAAGACCGAATAGTTCAAGATTCCAACGTAATTCCACAGTTGCATCGCACGAAAACACATATTATTTATTCATATCATCTGGTTCAATCGACAACAATTCAGAGTTGTGGATACGAAAAATATGGATTTCAAATATATTGAATTGTTGAAAATTAAGAACTTGTCAATCTATTTTAGGGACTTTTATTCGCATAAAGCATGGTTTTTAAAATTTTTAAAGAGACCTATTTCAGTTACACAATAAACTTTATTGCCAATTATATATTAAAATAGATTTCTAATTTTCTTTATTAAGAAAAGAATTTAATAATTTAAAATAATATTTCTTATTAATAATAATCTTCTTAAATTTGTTTTTTTTTTAACATTTTCCAACGTTTCCTGATTCAAAATAACAATTTTTCCATTCTACATACGTTTTATAATAAAATCTTTGAATAAATTATTTTTAAGAACATTTTATTGATTTAAAAAGAATTTTTCAGTTAGTAAAAATTATTCAAATGAGCAATTTTATCTATTGAATAAACAATCAAATTTATTTGAATATTTTATAGCATAAATTCAAAGATTTTTATTTTTATTATTCTTGAACTTCAAATTCAGCTCACCCGTCATATATAACGGGTATTTTTCTAGTTATACAATAATAATTTATCAGGTGATGTTCACCTAAAAAATTTGGTAATAATCGCCGGTCGTCTGGAAATGCCGTGAGTAAGAAAAACGCCATGCTGGCTGTGAGAAGTGGTTACAACATCAATATAAGAATTCATTTTTTAACACAAAATTTATTAATATAACAACAATTCACATATTTAAACAAATTTTTCTGTTAATTTAATTATCTCGCCACAAATTAATCTATTAAATTTTTTCGATTCAATTTTTAAAATCTTGCAAATTTATTAAATAATTTTCCCATTATAACTAAAATTTTATTTTAAAATTTATTTATAATTGTTTTATAACTTCTATTAAAATATATAAATTGTTATGACTGTGAAAATATTTTTATTTATAAATAAATATTTAATATTTAATGGTTTTATTATCATTTTTAAATTTAAGATATTTAATAGATACATTAAAAGATATTTTTTATTTTTAAATAGATTGTGATGGATAATTTGCAATGTTGTAAGTTTGTTGTTTGTATGCTATTTTGATTTGTGACTCTCCTACTCAGATGGGATTGATATGTTTATTGATTTATTATTTGAATCTAATGATATTAATTTTAAGTACTAATTAATTAAAGTTTTATAATTATGAATTTTAATAATATTTTTAGTAAACGATTTTAACTTATTAAATTTAATATATTTTAAAAATTAATGTTCATTTAAAAAATTGCGTAATGCCTTTTCATCCAATTAAGAAATTAAAAATTAATATTAAAAACTTTCCCATTCATTGCTTTTTTTAGATTTGAATGCTTAAACGAAAACTATATCAATCAAAGAAAGATGACCTCTGACAATTGTTGTGAAGAATCTGCTTGTGTTGTCAATGAGAAAATTTCAATGGATCAGAATCGGATTAGGAAGATTTCATTGAGAATTTTGAACGCTATTCCAACATCATGGGTATAGCAGAAGAGAGGAAAATAGTGATGGTGACTGTGTTTATGACACCGTCCGCAATAAAAAAATAATCAGAGATGGACGGTAAAAATTACAAAGAAATATTGAAAGCTGCATTTACTAAAGAAAAATCCATTATGGATACAATGAAGGAGTTGGTAAACTTACAGTGGGGATCATCCAACCTAGAAGAAACATACAAAAAAGCAGAGGAACTTGTGAATAAACTAACCAAAGAAAAATTGTCTAAAAAAGAACTACTCAACGTTGCCTGTTTAAATATGGTTGACAGTTATGAAATCAAAAAAAGAATTAAAACTGAGAGGAACAACTGAAACCAAAGATATAAAAAGCGTAGTTACCAATATGTACGAACTATGTAAAATGGAAAGTGAGGAAACAGTGGCAGTATATACTACGGTATATAAACAAGATAACTGGAAAACCGTAACTAGACGCAAAGCTGTACACAACGAAAGAACCCCGCATAGACATTACGAACACAACAATAGGAACCAAAGAAATAATGGATTCAAACCGAAAAACAATTATTACAGAACTGTAAAATGTTATGCATGTCAAGAAGGCCACATAAGAAGAGATTGTCCAAATGTGAAGTGTACTCAGTGCAACAGAAATGGCCATTATAGAACTCAATGTTATCTCAACAAAAATAGATTTAAGGAAAGAGAACAGTTCAGTAGAAACAGCGATTGGAAGAGACAAAATAATGCAGGATACCATAATAGACCTCAAAATCGTCAATATCCAGTTGCGGAAATTGATGAATGCAATGACAACAGGGAATACGAAGAGACTAGATCAAATCAACGAAAGATAACAAAAAGGGTCTTCCCAGATAAGAGACAAAGGTGTGAAAATGATCAAGGAAACGAGGAGGCACGATCTCAAGGAGAGGTGATCAATGTGCTTCATTAAGTGATAAAAATAAGTATGATGGTGTGTATGATTGTGTATGTGAATGTGTGTGTGATTGTATATGTAATTGTATGACTGGAAATAACCCCTCGAAGTTTGTAAATTAGATTGTTGGAAAGAAGAATGTGAAGGAAACTGTTTTAGTAGTAAAATGGAAGAAAAAAGAAGCAAAACGAAGAATGAAGAAATTTTAAAAATAACAAA
>MQRK01186240.1:8616-24764 GCA_001938485.1 Girardia tigrina | reverse complement strand
TTCGCTTAAATAATAAGAAATTCACACAAAATTTCCTGTGATGATTCGAAAAAGTGTTTTATTGATTATTTTGTCAATAATTCTGTACATTGGTACAAGCGTCCATTCGTTCAAAGATTGCCACTGGACTCATACAAAATTTATATTAGAATTTTAATAATTTTAATGAAGATATTTCACATAGAACCAGTAATAAGTTTATGCTTTGTTTATTTTAACTTTTTTTTGTCAACAAATGAAAAAGTTTTTCAAAATTATTCTCTTGTAAAGGAGGCAAACTAATTTCTCTGGTTACATGCTTTGCGTATTCGTCGAAACCAGTGGTGGATTAAGGATTTAAATCCTTCGGGGCTCATAAAATCTAGTCGTTGCATTCAACCTCTAAAAAATATAAAATTGTTCTCAATTCTTTGGGGACCGTTGCAGCATAACAAAGGTCATATGTTATTGAATTATAAAAAAATATAATTCTATTAATACTAAACAAATAACTGACTTGGTTTTTATTTGAAAAATGATTATTAAAAGTTACAGTGACACTGATGTGGGTATTCTGTGGATTTGTGGACTGAAAGGAGCATCTATGGATTATAGGGATTTTTACTTATGGCTCATCTCGTAAGAAATGACCAGGAAAGGGGTTTCGTTCCTTCACAGAGGTTCTAAATGAAAACAAAAGATAATTCATTAACACGAGAAGAAAATTTCAAATTATCAAGGCTGAAAACCTGAATATTACCTGAAAGTTTTGTACATGCTCATTTAGTAAAAGTTATATATTTAAGGGTAAAGTTTAAACATTAAGCTTTAAACAAATAGTTTATTGTCTTTCGTTGCATATACGACCATCACTAAAGAAATATTTTTCTCGATCGTACGTTCTTTATGAGGTCTATAGTTACTTGTTATCTCTTCTTTCCTTTGATCCATGGTTCACTGAATCTTGCCATTATTCTCTTATAAGGTATAGATGTATTTTGATTTTTATCCAAGATCTTCCTACTATCAACATGATACAAAAAAGGAACATGTTTTAAAAGTTTCATTTTATTTAATGGTCATCGAATCAAACAAATGAATTTATTAATGAAATAAATACTACTTAAATAATTATTCTTAGGGTAAAATGATAACTTTATATAAGCTACCTGCAAATTATGTGGTATCTTTCAGATTGAAATTTTGCTTGACTCTGCATATAGGGACCCTTTACTGCTCTTTGTTGACGCAGCCCTGAGTGGAAAGTCCCTAAAAGGTCTTCATTTTGCATCATTTTTCTACTACCAATAGTGGGGATGTAGACGAATGTACAGTGCAGCACTGGTATCAAAAGTTTCGCTTTGGCAATACCAGCCCGGAATATGAGCATCATGGCAGCCGCCCATTGACGATTGACAACGACGAATTGAAGGAGCTGGTAGAAGCCGATCCACGCAAAACTGTTCGAGCACTCGCTGAAGAGCTTAACGTTGATTCCTCAACCGTCGCTTGGCACTTGAAGCGAATTGAAAGTCGGAAAAGCTTGATAAATAGGTGTCTCACGAATTTAACGAAAGTAATAAAAATCGTCGTTTTGAGGTGTCTTCTGCGCTTCTTCGGCGCAACAATAACGACCCGTTTCTCGGTCTGATTGTGATGTGTGATGATAATTAGTTCTCTTAGACAATCGGCGAAGTTCAATACAATGATTGAACCGCGATGTGGCTCCTCACCGATTTCCAAAAGAGAAACTCCACCAAAAGAAAGTTATGGTGACTGTTTGGTGGTCTGCAGCCGGTCTCATCCATCATAGCTTTCTGAATACGGGTGAAACAATCACAGCTGCGAAGAACTGCCAGCAAATTGACAAAAGACATCACAAGCTCCGACGTATATGCCCGAGATTGGTCATTATGAAGGGGCCAATTCTCCTCCACGACAATTCTCCGGCCACACATCGCAAAACTGATCCTACTAAAGCTAAACGAATTAGGCTACGAAACTCTGCTTCATCCACCCTACTCACTAGAACTCTCACCCACCGACTACCATTTTTTCAAGCATCTGGAAAACTTCATCCAGTAAAAATGCTTCAAAAACCAAGACGAAGCCAAAGACGCCATTAACGCTTTCCTCAAATCCACAACTCAGGAGTTCTACACTAGGGGCATCAATAAACTTGTTTCTCGTTGATGTATTGATTATGATGGTTTTTATTTCAAATAATAAAGTTTATTCTATGCTAAGTTACATTTGTTTAAAGTTCAGGTTTAAAAACCTGCATTGCTTTCACAACAATCTAATAAATGTTCTGTTGGATGTCTACCTCTGAGATGTGTGGTATTTGACCGATGATCAAAATGAGAGGACATTGAGACATGTTGAATAGTGATTATTGTCTGTTGAAGATAGGAATATTGAGTAACAGACGAAGGTTGGGAAACTTCTTGAAATTCGGTGAGGATGGAAGGAATAAGAAATGATGTGAAGTGGATGAATCTGTTGACTTCATCAGAATTTTTTGACAGTCATTACATTTTGTCAGAATTACTCATTTGACAACAAAATTATGACTCCATTTTGAAATGATACAAAAACGAACATCTTTCAAAACTTTTTCCTTTATTCAATAATCATCAACTGAAAATATTTAATATTTTAATAATAATTCAGAAAGGTACAGAGTGGCATGGTATGTAAGTGTATGGAAAAAATACCGTACGAGAACTACTTGTTGTAGAAATTTAATCTGAAATTCATTAAAAAGAGTATGTTTTGTAGATTAAGAGATAAAATTTCCGAAACGATCATATCCATCACCATTTTAACCCATATTCTTCATCAAATATTTTACATCTCCTAGTCAATTTCCAAACCCCGCAAAAACTGCTTCTAAAGTAGTTGTAATTTCTTCGATCCGTACCTTGACTGTTTGAATGACGCTAAACCGCTTGAAGTGCAGTCAGAACAACTTGGACCTTTGCGACCAGCATGGTGAGGCTTTCCTGGCAAATTTAATTATGGAGGATGAAACCTCATTTAGTATCTATTCGACAGAAACAAAAAAAAGAAAAACTTCTAGGAGAGAAGCCATCTTTGAAGATGCGAATGGGGACGATGATGCTTTCCATTTTCTATATTTTTAATTATTTAATTTTTAAATATTTGAAATTTATTTTCTATTTGATTGAAATACTCTTCAAATTTATATAATTGTCATACATTATTCACGGTCTTCATGATTATATTTCACAAAAAAAGTATATTCAATCTTATAAAAAAAGAATATTTTGTAAAAAATAAAGGAAAGTAGCAAGAACATTTGCAAGAAAAGATTGAAATGACATTTTTGACAGAAAATAATTATAATTTTATATATAAAAAATCGATAATTAATAATGTTTCCTTTAGTTTCATTTGTGGATGCAGTCAAGGAAACAATATAGAATGTACATAAAAAGAGAAATGATAATTACAATACAAATAATAAACAGTTAATTTTGTTTTAACATTGCTGAGAATCTAAAATATTATTTATATATTTATTTATCATTGAGAAAATCGATTAAAATTTTATATTTTATATATTTCTTTCATTTGATTTTGATCTTTTCGATAATATCTCAAATATTTGTGTATTTCAATCTAGTAATAATTGACAAATAAATTGAGATAATAATAATAAAATAATATTGTAATAATTAATTAAATAATAATACGAATAAAACCAAACTAAGAACGTTTGGAATTAAAGAATCATAAAGGAAACATTTAGAAAATCGGAGAAAATTAAGCAACAAAAATGGATATATTCTTTTATACTTCCGATAATTTTCGATTAATAAGCCGAACAAAAGAAGTAAGTAGGATGTGAACATATTTGTAAAAATTATAACTAATAACTTTAATTAATTGTTAAATATTTATAATTTATATATAACAACTTCCTCATTCAGATGAAACGAAGAAGGTTATTGCGATAATAAGAAGATATAAAAATATAATTATTTTCTTTTATTTTTAGTTTTCGCTTTAATTAGATCTTATTAATGTTAATATCTCAAATTTGAAAGAAAAAAAAACTTATTTCAAAGAATATTTTCAGACAATGTACATCAATCGTTCCTTACGTTTGGGGTCTTTGGCCGCTCTTCCTTCTTCTAATTACAAGGTACCTCGCTCTTACTAAAATTTCTTCTAAAATTAAAAAAAAACTTTTTAAAAATAACATTTCTTTTAGTAAATATTGACACAAATTAATTATCCAATAAAGGGTCGTTCGTAAAATACATAGCGCAAAAATTTGGATTTTTAGACACCCTCCCCCTTGTCACAAAATGTCACAGTTTCACAGACCTCCGTCCCCCCTATGCGTTATGTATTTTACGAACGAGCCCTAAGGGGGTTGATTCTTTAAAGAAAACATTATTATTATTATTATTATTAGGTTGTCAAGGATAAAATTTGTAGGTATGATAACAATAAACTAAAGTAGTTATAATTTGACAATGACTTAACATTTTGTTGCTCAATTTTCTTTTTTTTGATTGCTGCATGTCCTGTAAATGGAACACGTTAATAAGATTTATTTAAAATTATTGATAGCTTATTTAATAATCAGTATTTTAAACATTAGAAAAGTTAGAAATTCGTATTATTACGAAGTACGAGTTCCTACGTGTAACTTCAGCACCAGAAACGATGCGAAGCATCATTAGTGTATGTTGATACAATTCTATTACTCAAAAGACAGTCTCAATTTGGTTCAGGAAATTTACGAAAGGTAATTTTAACCTCAAAATTGATTCTCTGGGTCACTGAGAAGCTCAGATAGAGAATGGTGAACTGAAGGTGAGAGTGGAGTCGGATCTATCACAAAGTCCTCATGCATTATCACTAAAGTTTGTTCTTACAAAGCAAACTATATTGAATCATTTGGTTAAAATTAATAAAGTGAAAAGTTGGTTAAGTGGATTTCACATAAGTTTAATGAAAGACTAAAACAAGAGTTTGGATGTTCCATTGTCATTTTTTCATGCAAAATCAATCCAATAAGATAATCACAAACATTCACCAAGCTGGTTGAACACGAATGAAGCGTCAAAACACAGTACAATGCAACACATTCATAAAAAGAAGCTGATGGTGAGTGTTTGATATTCTGCTTCAGGCGTAATCCCTTATGAATTCATGAAACCTGCTTCGTCGACAGTCGCTTTTGGTAAACAAATCAACTCCCATTTTGCTTTACGACAAAATTCAAAACCAAATAATGCACTTAAGACCATGAAAAAACTATAGAAACTTAAGTTGGAACTTCTGCATCATCCTCCATAATCACCAGACTTATCCCCAACTGACTACGATTTATTAATAAATTTGAATAACTTGATTATAGGAAAAAAATTCAATTCCGAAGATGTCGTAAAATTGGCCTTCCAGGAATTAATAGATTCTTGCCCACCAAATTTTAATTCAAATAGTCTCAACAAGCTGCCGCTCAAATGTCAAAAGTGTGTCGATGATATGGGTGCGTACTTTAATGAATGACATAAATATTTGTATTGGTAAATTGTCAATAAACTTTGACTTTAGTTCTACAAATATCATACCTGACGACCTAATATTACTATTGTATATAAATATTTATTTATTTGACAAGTTCCGTCTGGGGAGCCATGCCTTCAGCGACTTTAACCAGACATATCGTCTTTATAGCAAATATATATTGTATAAAATATGTAATAAATATTAATTTTTTATGGCATTGAATTATTAGAATTCAAATTTGTAGTATTAAATCCCTTAGCGAAATTGGTGCTGCTATGGGATAATATGAATTTGAATTTCGATAATTTAATGTCAATCACAAATTATTATTTATTTTGACATTACTGTTATGGCCAAAGGTTCTTAACCATTGAAACGTTAAATGGTGTTTCTCCAGGAATTTTGTAGTGATGATTGGGTACAAATATTGGACTATTCAATCACATTTTAAACTATGGCTAATTTCGTTGATTTTAACATAACAATATTCGTCAAAACGAAATCATCTATATTTTCTACCGAATTATCCTCAAATTTGTTTGTAATTCATCAAGAAGAAAAATTCATTTGAACTTCTATTCGATGATTTCGACAATTGATACTCAACATCCATTATATTTACTGTAGTAAAGTGACTTATGTTTTAGGTAGGAAAGAGAGTTTTGTCAATAAATTAACATGTTATTAAAAGCAACATTTTTACAATATGTTCCAGTGACCGGGAAATCTTATAATCGGATGGGGCAGCGTCTGGACTATATGGTGGATTCCAGAAACATAACCGGGGCGTCCGGCGTGAAACATGAAGTCTGGCGTTGTCTTGTTGCAAACAAATGTGAGTCGCGTTGATACCATGAACACGCAAATAGTTCTGAACACGGTCTAATTGGGTAAAGTAGAATTTCAGAGGTGACGGTTTGACAACGCGGAACGAGTTCCTAGTGAAAGGTCCAAATACCATCAAATAAACGCACAACTTCACCTTTTTGGATGCGGACCACTTTGAGGCGCACGTTTTCCAATTTAACGTGGACTCAACATTGGGTTTTGCGTTTCCGGTTATCGTAGACAACCAACTTCTCACTGCACGTAAATCTGATGTAATCCATCATGGCTGAATTCGTTCAATTTCCAAGAACACTCGTCAATTCTCTTATTTATTTGCATGTTGTTGAGTTCAAACGGGACATCTTGACCACATTTATATTTCTTGTTCATTTTCTGAAGGTTCCGAATAATGGTTTATGGGAAGTTTGAAATTTAGCGGTAAGTTCACGAGGGGTTTTGGTCGGATCCACTTCAATGGAACGGAGTAACATCACAAAAAATAATAAAATTCTTACAAGATTATCGAAATCGGACTCTCGAAGCAAATTTATTTGGTTGTCGACCAGCAAAAAACCTTTGATCTCAGTAAAGACTGAGTCAAGTTTGCAAAGGAAAATCTTAACTGGACATCCAAAGAATGGTCAATGGTTCTTTTTTTCTTATGAATCGAAGTTTATGGTCTTCGAGAGTGATGGAATTAAGTATGTAAGACGACCTATTGGTAAAAGATATGATCGAAAATATCAGCTACCTACCGGGATTTTCCGTAAATAAGCGCATGTATTTAGTTTTTATGTTTTTAGGTATTCCACTTTGTTCCCAAAAATAGGCGCATGTGCTTATTTTTGGAAACTGCCATTTTTACCTCGAAATTGCATTTTATATAAAAAATGAATTAAATTATATTTATAAAATAAGGAAAAAGAATGTCTTTATTAATAAAAATTAAAATTTATGCATTTACTCATCACAGCTATCATGAATGCTTACACAGTCATTGTTATCTGACTCTTCTGATACAGTTATATTATTTTCTTCTTCAATAAGCTCTTCATCTTTATCAGCAATTGCATCATATCCTGCTTCAAAATTGAATTCCTCTTCTTCTGCTGCAAACACCAGACCATGTTAATTTTCAAGGATTCTTTGAAATATTTCATTGAGTTTTGTTATTTCCCCTTTTTAACCATTCTTAACTGCATTCAAATGCAGTTTTGATTGACTGGACTGGCACGGAATTACAAGTTGTAATAACCAAATCAACTATTTTCTGATAGTTGGGGCCTTTTCGGTAACCTTTAGGTGTAAATTTTGGTGTTTCTTCTCGTATCCACCTTTCCTAATCATTTCCCAAAAATTTCGGGCTTTAGGTTGAAACCACTACAATTATTTTTTGACGAATTTTTTGATCAATTCAAATGGAAGCAAAAAATCAGTTTTTTTGTCCCCCAAAATAGGAGCATGCGCCTATTTTATGAAACAAAGACTTAAAATAAGCGCAGGTGCGCTTATTTTCGGAAAATCCCGGTACGGTAAAACATGGGGGCAGTAATGTGTTGGTTTGCGGTGCCTTTAGCCATGATATGGTTGGTCCCATGCATCGAATAGAGGGCATAATGGATCAATCTATGCACAAGTATATCATCGGTATTAAAATGTTACCTTTCAGATTAAATGCCCGGAGGTTGCGTATTTCAACAGGATAATGATCCAAAGCACACGGTCAAAAAAGTACAGTATTTTTTCAAAGCCAATAAAATTAGTGTTTTGAAGTGGCCATCGCAAAATCCGGACTTAAATCCTATTGAGCATATTTGGGAACACATTGATCGTCATTTGAAAGGTAAAAAGCCCAAAATTAAGAACGAGCTCTACGAAAAAAATCAAGATATTTGGAGCAGCATTCCTTTGGATGTGATTAACAAATTAGTCGACTCAATGCCTGATCGTTGTAAAGCAGTTTTAGCTTCGAAAGGTTTGGATACAAAAATATTAATAAAATTTACAATTTGTATCAATTGTTGTCAAAAATATTTGTTTTTTTAATAAAACTTTGAATTGTCCACAGAATTTTGCACGGATTAAAATTTGAAAATTGATTTTTCTTCATAAAAAAATATTAACAAAATTGAAAAAGATTTATTTAGCGTTAAAGCTTATAAAAATTACATATCTAGTCAAAATTAAGGCTCGTCACCTTATAAACTCATGGCTTAATTGGGGAAATTGTAACTTTTTACTGTCCACAAACTTTTGCACGCTGCCGTATATAAAATCCATATAAGACAAAATTAAATTAAAAAATTTATTTTCACAATTTTTTAAATAACTGACAAACCTTAGTTCCAACGTAATATTTTAATCTTCCATACAAATCCTCTCATAATTGTGATCAATTGTCTATTCTTCTTTCTCCTCCTTTTGTTATTTTATTAGTATTAATTATATCGTTTGTTATATAGTGCACTCTCGATTATCCGGGCTAATGCTGGGGAGGATGGACACGGTTAATCAGAATCATCAAATTTTTTATTTTATTTTCGAATACAATATCATCTACACAACATAAATTTTTAACACATTATTTTTATATTCCTTATTTATCAAGAAACCCAAAAAATAAGTAAAAATATAATATTTTATCATAAATCTTAAAATGAAACATCAATAAAACATCAAAATATAAAAAAATACATAGTTTTATATATATATATATATATATATATATATATAAATTAAAAAAAATCTGTTATTTTTGTTTGTTTTTGACGTCTTTTTAAAGAATTTCTAATTTCACATCTAAATATCCTTAAAGCCATAATATTATTATATTCTGTTCCCCTTTGATTAGCATACTCTAATAGTGTTTCTATACAATTTAATGTAGTTTCATGGCTTACATAACCACTGATAGAAGCACTTCTCCGCTGCAAGGAAACAGAGCAACTGAACAAACAAACTTCGAAAGACCGAAGGGACCGAAGATTTTGTGAACATTAGATTTTTTAAAAAAAACGAAGTTCCGAGAACTGACAAATGTGGGCAATAAATATCGAAATTAATGGCAGTGTGACGTTCCTGNGCGACCCTGTACGTATTTTTTTCAAATAACGCGCATATTCAAGATCGCAATTCATTAATGCGTCTTAAAATCGTCTTAGATAAAAAAATAATCAAACTAAATTTTTATTAAAAAATATTTATTTTCAGGCACGGTTAATCCGCGCACGGTTAATCCGCGCACGGTTAATCGAGAGTACACTGTATTAATTTAATTCTTATTTTTTATTATTATTGCTGAGAAAATGATTTTTAATAAGAGTCGTACTATCGTTGAATCCTTTTCTATATCAATATAATAATTATTATTATTCTTATATCTAAATAGATAAATATTATTCTATTCTCCGCTAATTATTATATTCTAAAATTTGAATAATATATTTTGATTACTTTAACTATACAATTATTACATTATTATGTTTACCGTTACCATTTGAAGAACTGTATCACTTATAAACTAATAATATTTTATAATAATATTTTATATAATGACGTTAAACAATAAAATTAATCTATAAACAAAGTAGAAGTAATAATAACATCATTTATAATGCACAGAAATATTAAATGACGTTTATAGTAATAATAATAATTATAATGAATTTAATCTTAATAAAGTTATTAAAACAATTGATTGAAGTTAAAATTAATTATTTGAATAAAGATAATATTATAATTATATCAATGGAATTGCTTTTCTCTTTCATTATAATAGACTATAATTACTATTATTGAAACATTGATAGTATTATTATGACTATTATGATGTTTATTATTCTTGTGAATAATATTTACAACATTAGTAAAAATATAATATAAAGTTATATTTATTTTGAGACTCGGAGAGCGACGACGTGAATCTCATCGCATCGAGCAGAGGGTCCCAGCCGGTCCGGTCACGTGTAGACCCATGGGCTGTTTGATATTAAAGGAGGATTAGTGAAACTAATGTGATTGACACTACTTGAAAAAAAATGTAATCTAAAAAAATGAATTTTCACAAAAAAATTAATGTTATTTATTGTAAAAATAACCTAAAATCCAATCCTGTGGACCTGAGATAACTTTTATCTTTTATAAATCAAAAATAAATGAGTATTAGAAAAAATAATATTTTAGTATATATTATTAATTAACCTGAACAGTAAAACTAAAAAAAATATAGGATTATATCACTAGCAAAATGACTTGAAGTCGAGAATAGTCATAAGAAGGTCGCCCACTGCGAACTTTTTCATTTACCTCGAAGTTACCGTTCTCGAATTTCTTTAACCAGTTAGAACATGTACGTGGCGAAGTTGTTCCTTCTCCCAGTGTGTTGTTTATCTCTTTTGCAATGTCTACAGCTGATTATTTACGCTTCCAACAATAGAAAATAAGCTTTCTCACGTCTTCTCTGTTGAAATTCATAGTTTACTTTAAAAGATGGCAAATATATTGTAATATCGTATTACTCTAAATAAACAATTTTTAACTTATTGCATTTTTTATTATGTAAACTGAAATAAATATTAATAAACTTTTGATAGTTATAATGTGTATTAATCATACGATATGCACCCAAATTTGGATTTCTTAGCGGCCATAGATCTCCAGATACAACGAATAATGCATTGGAAAAAACTAAGTTGACAACCCTATATAATTATCTTTTGTGATCGATATATAATTTTTATATCGCTTAACTTTTTAAAATTAAATTTTAAAATTCAATATTAATTTCACTTGACGACTTAATGTTGCAAGCATATAATATAAATAATAAAAATTAATGGTAAAATAAGTAATAATAAAAAATAAATAATAATATATAAATAGTAAATAATAATTAATTTAAAATAAATGAATAAATAAGTTTATACATTTATATTTTCCTAAACAAATATGAAACAAAAACAAAATAAAAAGATTTACATTTACATGATGCTTTTTTCCCTTATTTTCACAATGCTTTTTTGTATGAAGCATCTCTCATACAAATGTCTTTAATGTTTTGATTTTTTATTTGTTATTTTTCTGTTTCTATTTGTTATTTAAATATCTTTCACCGTTCTTTAAATGGTGATATTTTTTGTAATTTTGTTTATTTTTCTGTTTATTTAACAAAAAAATACGCAGAAACAATTTTTAGAAAACATTATTTGATAAAAATAATTGTAATTTAAAAAAAATATATAATGATGATTGTATCACATAATGAATCATTCGTCATGTATAAATTAGCAAATGTACATGTGGTAAAATATGCCTTAACATGTCACAGCGTGGGGCCCCTCTTAGAGCATTACATTGAGAAGGATACGCAAGAACGATCTAAAGCAAAGGCCATCTTAAGTGAAGTGTTTCACATTGTTGCTGCAAACATTATTCTGACGGAAAATAACTGAAAACGAAGATATTTCAATAAGATAATATTGTACAATTCTTAAGATATAACTGAATAGAAAGTGGCTTTCAGTAAGCCAAGTTGGTTTGACCTTAGACCTTCAAATTTTCAAATGATTACTTTACAGCTTTAATTAGAAAAAGAAAAATTCTCGAATGATATTCTAAGACATTTAATAGTGAAATTAATGTTATTAAAATGATTGAAAACCTTTGAGCGATGGTAATTGCTTACAGAGTTTAAGAAGGAATTGAAGAGTGGAAGAGCTCTTCAGATTAAGTCGTAGGAATTTGATAAAATTAATTCATTCCTGTCCGATATTCTTTGGATCATCTTAATTTCTTTGGTCTATCAAATACGATACTTTTATGGCAATAATTCCTTGATTTTCCATTTTATTTATCATAAATTGATCTAAGAATGTCTTCAGATCAAATGAGTATCATTAGGTACATCAAAAAACAAAGTTATCTTATACATACTTAATAGGTATATAATCTGCAACAATTATCAAACCAAGATCAAATACCTTATATCTTCAGCAACATACCACGAAGGCCCTCATTTAGCTATAAAAAAACTTCACAGACCCTTCAAAGCTTCACCTTCTTTGGCTATTGCAGGACATAGGACTTGTTCAACCCTTTAAGAAACCAAACCTTATCCAAATCAAAAAGAGATAAAATCACGAAAAACATCATTATATTGCTTAGATTTGGGTAGTTTTGGATTTTGTTTTGGTTTGTTAGGTTTGATTTGTTGTTTAATATTGTCTTATTTTACAAAAGATCATAAAATCAGTTTGTAACACGGTATTCATACTTTTTATTAATGTATAATAGTTCAATATTACTTTTAAATCTAACAATAATTCGACTAACGTTAGCATCACTTCTAGTTATATCGAAAACTATTAAGATTTATTAATCTCAGTAAGTGTTTTTTATATTTGAAAGAAGACTTCTAAACCTATGATGAAAGAGTAAAAAAATATCATCGAAATTCTCTTCTAAACCTTTTAAATTTTGTACTAAATTATTATGAAAGTGAAAGTTGTCCATGACGATAAAGGTGCATGGGTTCAATTATTGGTCATTTTAAAGGAGGACTTATTTCAGAAATCATGTTACAATAAATGGGGCACGGTTATCTCCTTACAGAAGTCAACAGTTGAACTACAGGGTGTCCAGTAGAAAACCAAAGGATTTTATGAAACAAAGTGTATTTAATTAAACACGTGATAATGGCAAACAATTCTATTTACAAAGATAATCTTGCTGTTCCGAGGTGTTCAAAATGCCCTCCGTCATTGTTGCAACGCTTTTGAAGACGTGGGATCCAGGAAGTTGTGGTCTTGAAAATTACTTCCATGTCGATGTTCTGCCATGCGAGTAGTAATGCTCTTTTAAGTTCATCATCCGTGGTAATATCATAGAGTACTGCTTACAAGTATTGAAGAAGAATTTCTCAGATGATATAATCCATAAAATTCAGGTCGGGACTTTTCGATGAACACTCAGAAGGCCTTCTTAAAAAGAGAAATAACACTGCGTGGAAAATCAGTCAATTGTGGAGCTATTTTCTAAAGAGAAAATAAATAATGGCATATGTCATGTGCTATTTAATTATTGGATAAAATATCAACCAATCAATCATGCCTTTATCACGTGCTTAATTAAATACACTTTGGTTTCATAAAATCCTTTGATTTTCTAATGGGAACCCTGTAAAAGTAATATTTTATTGAACAAGAACAAACAAATAAATATATTTAAGTAAATATTATTATATTTATACAGTCAAACCTGTTTTTGTACCGTCTTTTTATTTGTTTTTTAGTTTCTAATGTAATGATCTTTCTTTTCAATCTTATTTGGTTACGATCATTCATTATAATGGAGCATAAAAAATTCATAAAAAGACCGCACAAAAACAGATTTGATTTTATTTAATTTAAATATTTTAAGTCTATCACCATTGTATTTAATCATGACAGAAATATTTTGCTAATGCTGGCAAGTATCTCGTGTTGCTGATTCAGGTAGTTCTTTCAAGATTTGAACTATTTTGTTACTGGATAAGGCTTATGGAAGCTTACAGTGAAGCTTACTGCTCATATCGAATAATCAAGAGTGTTTAGTTCCGGTGAACAAGAGGATCTATATGATAGTGTAGATATCTTCAGAACTCCATGCTTATTTCGATATAAAGCTGGCAAATATCGAAAATCATTTTTATTTAAAACCTCATGGAGGTAAAACTGCGAAAAAAATCTTTTTTCAAAAACTGATACCCACACTATACACTCTTTGACTCTTGGTATCTTCTTGTTGTGATGGAAGTTCTTGAATCGATGGAGATCCCAAATGTTCGTTTTCAGTGTTATTTCATTGTTCTAACAAAAATACAATGGATATTTCTAACTCTTGCAGAGCCCATCTATATCAAACAAGATGTAATTATATTATTATAAAGGTGAAGGTGAAGACTGACTGATTTGAACAATATGACCCTTTGAATCTACAGGCTTATTTTCTTGAGCCATAATCGAGATCTGTTTAATAATGTAGTTAATTTTGTTGATCTGTTGACGATTACGAACTGTTCGTTAGGCGTCACCACCCTTTAAGGGTTCATCAGAATCTCTATCGTTATAACGTTTCGGCGATCAATTAAGGAGAATACGATTAAAATTGTCATCACGCATTAAATTTTAATTTCTTTTTGATATTTTCTTGTAAAAGTAAGAATAAAATACTTTTGTCATTTGCAAGATGTATTCATCAACATTTTGAGGCAAATTGGTGCCAAAGCTACACTTCACATTAAAGATTTTTTAGAAATAAAAACAATAAAATTTATTGAAAAAATTCAAATTAAAAATACTATTTTTAATTGTTGACGCTTTTAAATTTTATAACGATTGGACATATTTTTTTGGTTTTGGTAACAAAATGAGGGAGCCTTTCTGTATCCCGGGGGCAAAGAATCTTCGATGAAAGGGGTCGCTTTAAGGAGCGTAAACCATTTAACAAACAAAATTATAAATTAATTTAAAAGAAATAAAAATAAAAATTTTACACGATTATTCATTAATAAAACAATTATCAATCGATATTTCTTTCAGTTTACATTTACAGTAAATAATTACTTTTAATTTCATAAAATTCTCTTTGAAATTTTGTTGTAAATTTTTTTATCAAACTATAATTAAAATTAATTAATTTTAATAAACAAAATAATTTATCAAACAAACGATTTATTTACACAATTTAAAATGTTTACAGTCTATGTTTATATTTCTATTTATAGTGAAAAGAGGTTTTTATATTTAAATAATGATAAATATTATTATAACATTTAACCAGGATATATTTATTTATTTATTTATTATGAAGACAGACCCATCTCAAATATTTTCTTAATTTGATTGGTAAATAAATATTTAATAAATTTGTATTTAATCATTAAATATTTATTGAATTAATGGAAATTCCTTTCATTTAAATTTCATTAAAATATTTAAATTTTATCGGTTTAAACAAACTATTTACAAAAAATTGTTTGTAATTAATAAAACTAATTTAAACAAATGTTTACAGAATTATCAATTGATAAACAAAAATTTTAAAATAGTTTTTATGATAATTTGTTATTATATTTTTTTTATTTTTATAGTTGCAAAATAATTATAAATTGTTTATAAATTCTTAAAATTATTTTTATTATTTGACTTTTCTTAATTATTTTTTACGGTAATAATAACAATCGTAATTATAATCTTTATTTGTGTAATTTATAATAATATTGTGAGGATCTTGGGAAGCTTTTTTAATTAAATCTAAAAAAGAAAGACATTATAAATTAATTTATTTAAAGTATATTTTGAGGTATATATTGAGTCTTGTGAACTCAAGTTTAGTATTTCGAAAATATAATTTGATTAAAGCTTTTTTTATATAATTATTGGACATGTTTCAATGTTTACATACATCATCATCAGCAATTTTCGGATGTTTAGTATATGAATATTGAATTGTTTGAATAATACAATTTTAACAGATATATTTACTTTAAAAGGTATATTAAGGATTTTATATTTTTATTTATGAAAATATTATTGGGTAATAATGGCAAAAAATATTTTAATTAAAAATTTTAAGTATTGAAATAACCTTACTTTGCCCATTCTGAATGTTAATTGATGGGTTGTAGTGTCTTAGTAGTAGAGATTCACAAAACTGTCGTGCGTAATGTGAATCAAAACCCTTTTGTAGAACAGAAAACTCATCTTTTGAAATGGATGAGGTTCTATCCTTACAACATAACCAATGATCAAGAA
>MQRK01186234.1:4725-22578 GCA_001938485.1 Girardia tigrina | reverse complement strand
TTGAAATAGTTATTTGACATAGAAATAAATAAATAAATTTAATGTTAGTATAAATAAAATTTATTCGTGAGAAAGAATTTTCAAATTTTTATATTTGGAGTTGTGAAAAAGAAAACATCGGAAAAAATATAAATATCGAATTTGAAATGAATTTTCCTCCGGAAAAATCCCTGAAACAAACCATTAAAAATACTGAATTAATTATCTGTTTTATTTGATTTTTTTGTTTTAATTGACACTGAAAATAAAATATAAACAACTTTCAGTGACTCGACGGAATTTTACATTTCTCGAAAAACGTATTTTTGGAAAGGGTCAAAGGATTATTTGTACAAAGAACCATTTTGTCACAATTTAAAAATATATTTTCGATGAAAATATAAATAATATAATATCATTATTTATCCCATTTGAAAAAAAACAGATGAAAATATAAAATAAAATACAAAAATCAATATTATATAATAAAAGATATATTGTTTTAATCTTTGAATAATATTTTTTCAAGAAGTACGTACATGGACATTTTAGTTGTTATCTTATTTATAGAATACTCGCTGTAGGACCCGACTCTGCATGGGGTGAAATTTTATTATAATAAACTTGAAAAAATAAAAAAGAACAAAACCCTAGCGGAATAAAACGTTTGAAAGTTGCTAGATGAAAGATTATAAGGATTGCTGCGTGTTTTACTTTGATATGTTGGCTACACTAACAAGCCTCTCTAAAAATCGATTAGAGGAGAAAAGTTGTGGGGGAAGTTCATATAATATCGCTTTACACTCGAAGCATCGCTACGGAAACACGTTTTTTAGACTTCTCTCCAAAGAAGCAATATCATAAAGGGGCATCCAAATGACATAAAATTTTTTATAAAAGACCAAAAATT
Source organism: Girardia tigrina (assembly GCA_001938485.1). Lineage (NCBI taxonomy): Eukaryota > Metazoa > Platyhelminthes > Tricladida > Dugesiidae > Girardia > Girardia tigrina. Next base: position 21,689 of record MQRK01186234.1, on the reverse strand, counting down.
ATATTAAATCAAATATGAAATTGATTTAAATTGTGAGTGATAATATAGCAAAGAAAATTAATAAAATAATATAAGTTAATAACTTTTTACGAAAATACATAATCATAAATACATGATCATAAAGTAACTACCGGGTTTTAAACTGCATTAACTTTTTTTGGCAAAATATTATGAAAAATTGTTTTAAATAACAAAAAAGCATTTATTAAAATTTAATAATATTCAACAGAATAAACATCGACATCAATACAATGTTTAAAGCGTCCATGAAAAGACTTAATGGCATTTTGGCATATTTCACCATCTATTTTTGCCGCTTCTTGACAAATATAATCTTTAAGTTGCTGAATTGTTTCTGGTTTTCTCTTATACACTTTATTCTTCAAATACCCCCTCACAAAAAATAGAGTAGTATCAAATCAGGTGACCTGGCCGGTCATACATATGGACCACATCGTCCCAGCCAACGTTGTGGAAAAGCTTCATCCAGAAATTGTTGCACAATCAGTGAATAATGGGCAAGTGCTCCATCGTGCTGGAACACAGCTTTCCGTTTGTATGTTCTTTATAACGAAGGCATAAAGCAGCTTTTTAACATATCCAGGTAAAGCGCCGCTGTTATTTTTCCTTCAATAAAAAATTAATCCAAACATTAACTTTTTCACTAGCCTGTGACCTATGATATGTTTCAGTTGGTGTTTCAGTGCCTCAAATGAGACAGTTATGTCTGTTTACAATGTCGTTAAGATTGAAAGTTGACTCATCAGAGAATATCAGGTTACTAAGAAAATTTTCATCTGCATCTATCGATTGAATTAACGTTTCACACATAACACGTCTTAAGAGCGCAATCTTCATACAAAAGTTGCGTGGCTTGAATTATGTATTGGAACATTTTAAAATCGTTTCGTAATACTTTTTGAACAGTTCCTTAAGAGCAATTCAGAGTTGACAACGATTTCCTGATAGAAGACTAGGGTTCTTGCTTAAAATGTTCTGCTATCTCATTTTTCTATTCATCATCAATTGGTGGTCTTCCAGATTTTGGGGCATTTAGAACGCTTTCCTGTTTCTTCAAACTTTTTGAAGATGCTTCTATTACTTTTTTCGGTTGGAATATTTTTTCAAGATGCCTTTATAATTAAAAAGAAATACAATATAATTCAAAAGTTATTGCAGTTTAAAATCCGGTAGTTACTTGATGATCACCCTATAGTGTAATGTTTTTAATTAGTTTTTTGTAATTGCTGCTCATACGTAATATCGAAGTAAAGAACAATCAGCTCGAGGTCTCTAGTCGTTATTAAATTTCACAACGTTCTCTATCTCAGTCATTGTCATTAACTTCCAAATGTCGAGTTATATTGAAAATACACCATTGTCAGGGAATCACTTTGACTCACCAGGAAGAGGCGATTTCCACAATATGTTGTGACGAACGTTCGCAGTGTACAAAGTCTTCAACTAGTAGCAAATTTTCCTCAGGGGGAAAGTGCTGTAGTTCTTGATGTAGAATAACAATGCATTCCTTTTAATCAGAAATCCTCCCTAAAATTTTCAACTGGAGCGAAAAATCTCCAGGGGAACTGAAAACGGGCAAAAATCGAGATTTGCAACTAAACAAAGTGTCACATTTAGAAAAACGATATACTGTTGGAATCGTCTTCTCTTGGTAAGTAAATCCAATTTGATTGTCAACGGGCAACGGGGACCGAGGGGATTCCCTTGACAATGATCCTTTTTCCATAACTCCACATGTGTCCATCAAACCAAGTGTCCATCCATCTGGTACTGGAATAACCAACTCCAGTACTTCATGATATTTTTTGTAAAAGTTTCGGGTTTCTAGCAACTTAGGTTTATTTTTTTTCAAACAATCCCTCTAATTCATCAACGAGAATTCCACTTTCATTCATGAAAATGTTGTCTAAGTACAAATAAACATATTATCGAACACCCTCCTGGCAAATTCTGTCAATACCGAAGGTATAATATTTAATACGAATCCCAATCTGGTTCTTATCTTATTTTTAATGGTACATGGCGCTTCATATCCACATAAACCCATTACCTGCAAGTGCCCTCTGACAAGCATGGAAAATTAGGAACGCCTGCAACACCAGATGCGTAATGTATGTAAAAATGTCAGCTGAGCCGCTATAGACGTCCCCATAATTATTTTAATTTTTTAAGTCTAAAACTAGACTTATTTTATCCTTATTTAGCTGTATCATCCCGAATATTGAAATCGATCATATTGACTTACCCATTTTTTTCGCATTATACTTGACAAAATATTCCATGGTTTCCAGTTCTCTAAGATCGTCATCGGGGCTTAGTCCTTCGATCTATCGTTTGTAAAAAAACAGACTACAATTTGGGAGATAACCTCGTGCTCCGTTTTTCCCATCCCATTTTACAACCCAGTTATTTTTGAACTCCATTTTGAAGTTTTGTTTTCTTATACGAACTTTTCTATATGATATTTCTTATGTGTATGCGGCATTACAGCCATCACACGTATACTGTTAAACAACATCCAAACGCAAACTCAAAGGAGTAGGTGATTTATTACAAAACATTTTTTCAACTTTAAATGAATGAGATATGATTTTAAATTTAAAATATTATTTGTTGCTTTAAGAATAGAATTCTTTAGATGTTTGAATACTTCAAAATAAAGTGAGATCATAATGTATAACTCAGTATAAAAGAATTTTCAATTTAAGACCCTTAAAGAAATGGATGTATCTAATCTCTAAAATAATTAAGAAAGACTAAATTTTTATGAATGTGAATGTGAATCTGTTTTAACTGCTGATCACGGTTTGTGGTAAAATTTTGTTAAAATCATTCAGGATCCATGTTTACAGTTATATTACCGTTGTTTTTAATAGTATCCGACTTGACTCAAGTGTGTTTATTCAAGATTGTGCTACTATGCATGGTAGAGGTAGAATTGTTCATGTATGTTGGATCTCTCGTGTCACAGCTCAGTATTTTGGGCTCGATAATTGTTACAAGTTATTGTTAAGTTAGGGTTTATAACCCTAACCCTAACCTTTTGCTTGGTCTTGAACTTAAAGTGAAGATAATCCCTTGAAATTATGGATCCACGAAGGCTTGTCTGCTCTCCTATTTCATAAGATTACAGCGCTTATCTTAGTCGTCTTTCCATTCCTTCTTTGTTTCACTTTTCTCTAACAGAATATGCCGCAATGTATCAAATTTATTTGCAAAAACTTTTGATTTTTAATAAACTATGTTAACAAAATATGTATATTTATGTAAATATCGTAGTTTATGAATTTATAGTTATTTATTTGATATTATTTCTACTTAAACTTAGTTTACAACGAAAAAATATTTTATAAATGATTTATACATTAAAAAGTTTTTTTAAAAAACATCTAAATAAATTCAAAAAATTTGATGAATTAAAATTAAATTTAAAATAAAAAGACGCCGATTTTTTAGATAAAAAATATAAAAACATTAAAATAGAAAGAATGAGACTGGAGAAAACTGCCGCATCTTGGGCAGACATCAACCGGAACTTGGGTTGAAGAATATACAATGCATTATCATTATGTTAAATTAAATTGAAAATAAATTTAATTAATTAATTAATTTTCTATTTACTCAGCGATTCTATTGAAATTATATCAAAATTCAAATAATTAATGTCTTTTTAATTAAAAATTTACATTGTTTTTGTATTTTCGAAAAATATTTTATTATTTTCTATTTTTAATTTAAAATATTATTAAAAAATAATTTAATTCAAAAATAAAAAACAAAAAAAATAAAAAAATTTTAAACTAAACATTTTTTATTATAAAAAATTACTTTTTTTCTTTCGATTTATTTATTTTTTATTTTAAATAAATTATTTTTTACGATAATTTTAATATAAAATACTTCGAAATTATTTATTTATTTTATAATACACAAATCACAAGGAAAAATTACAACAAAATTTAAATAAAATATTTTTTCCCATTTACCAGCCAAATCTCAAAAAAATACATTATAAATATTCATAAAATAATTATTAGTAAATAAGAAATATTTTGCAATATTTTGTCTGTAATTTTTTTAAGAAAAAAATATTGAAAATTAAGAGTTCATTTTATTTAACATTTCATATGAGATAAATTGTAGCTATCCAATTTTTGATAAAATAAAATTAACGTTAAATATTTCAAGTATAAATAACCAGTAAGTCAAAATTTTTTTATATCCATTCTTTATGCGGGTAGAACAATACTTGGCCGAAAAAAATCGTGAAAGCACTAACACATACACATCTCATCCGTTGTAAAATATATGGAGAATCGATAATTGTAATTTAGTTAACTTAATTAACATTTTGTGATCAAATTTCACATAATCATTTATTGTCATCGAGAATGAGTGAGTGTGCAAAGATTGGAGACAATCGATTTAGTAAGAAGCCTTCAAAAATAGGTTTCTAAATTCAATGGATACATTTATAGAAAGCAAACTAATATAAAGCATGGTAAAACAAAAATAAAACTGTACTAAATAATAAACATTTAACGAATGGATATAAAGATGATGTTTGTTGAATCACAAAAAAAGAATTCGGAGAAGGAATAAATAATTTTTGTGACTTGGACTGTAAACTTTTGATAGGATGTCAATAAGCAGATTCGGAATATATCGTATATATACATTGCGTTTCATATTATTAGAAACACTAACATCACGACATATTATTTATCCAAAACCCCTTACTATTATTTGAAATAACAGCATCTTTTTCTTAGTTGGTCGTCAGCAATAGTAGCAGTAGTAGTCAAGTAAAAATATTTTTTTTAATTTTAAAATTAAATGTTTTTTGTTTATTGAATTTCTTCATAATCATAATTTTATAATTATTTTTATAAAATTTAATATTATTATTATATATTTATTTTTATTTATATACGTTTGCTCTAAGCCTACCATTTGGAGATGGCATTTTAAAGAATTGCTCCCCAAAAGGTACTGGGGTATGAAATATTTCAAATACATTCCAGAATCGTGCATATTGATAAATTGTTCTCTGTTGATTAATATTTTTCTGCAGTGCAATCACAGAACAAGAAAATATATACGAGAATTAGGACAACTAGTAGTGAGCTAACGCCTTTTTTTCAAGACACGTAGGGTGTTACGATTGTACTATTTGTTCGGTGAACTAGGATTTTGTTGGAAGGACTTCTTAGAAAATTATCTTTAACTAAAAGCTTTCTTATTCTTATTTTTGTCAGAAAATTTTGTAGAGTATTACGCCAAACAAATCAAGATTAAGATCAGCGAAAGTTGTCTCTACAAGATTTAGTTTTGTAATAATAGTTTCTTTTTTCTCTCTTTTTGTTTATTTTGTTAAAACTTTTCTTTGGCAACAAATGGCCTTCTTTACACTGAAGTAAAATAACTTTATATAGGGGCTAAAATGAGAATTTATCCTCCTTGGAATCATTTCATTTTTGTTACAATTACCTTTTGTTAAACAATATTAAAGATAAATATTTTGATGAAATTTGAAAAAACAACAAATTAAACTAAACACAATTTCGAAACATTTTGATAATTAACAAAAGTTTAGTTATTTAATAAATCAACAGAAAATAAAATATCCATAAAGTTTGCTTGATCAAACTGACAAATTATTTGTTTCACTTCTACATAGACACTTTTTTATTTAGATTTATTCATAATATAGGAAATAATATAGGGAAAATACGTAAAATATAAATAAATAAATTCCTTCTTTAAGTTTTTATAAAACTTTATAATGTTAAAGTAAAATAAAGAAAGTTAAAAAATAACACAAAATGTTATCGCTCAAAGTTTAATTTATTCTATTTAAAACAGAAAAAATGAAAATAATAAAAGAATAGAAAAGAATCAAAGAAAATGTTCTAAGGGTCCTCCATTGTTTTGAATGCTAATCGTGAGTTTTGTCTTGAGGAGATATCTACACTCTTCTGCAGTATGAAATCATATGTCTTACCTGTACAGAAATCTCGATTCTCAGTTGATGATGAAACATCGATTTGCGGGACTAAACTTGATATTTCAGTACATCCAAGAGGAAAGAGTCTACAGTTATCAAATTGGATGTCCTAAAGTATTTCTTTGAGAAAAATCTATTTTGAACTTTTCTTCAAACTTCACAAATTCTGGTACACTAACTTATCTGTACCCTGTTCTTATGAACCAAACGACGAAGGCAAGGTTTCTAACCCACCAATTTCAATTTGTTGATTAAAGTAACATGAGACATATTGTAGGTCAGATAATGTAAAGCAATGGTAACTGTTCTTAATCATCAGAACGTGATTCTCGTAGTCCTTAAAAATTGTCAAAAATTTAAAAATGAATTTAATCAATTTTTAATATAGAAAATCAAACATTAAGGCTGTGAATAGGAATAGTTACGTAATAAATATTGTTTGTTATTAACTGAAATAACTAAGATTAATTACGTAATAATTATTGTGTGATTGCTGATGACATTGATAAAGTCAGTTGTAATGATATAATATTATGGTTACTTGTCTGATGTTGAATGTATGTTGATAATATGTGTGTGTTTGAGAGTGTAAACCAATGAAAAGGCTTTGAAAATGAGTCATTAAAACATCACTATTTTCCCCATTAAATAGTTGAATTTATTGATATTGTGTTATATTTAATAAATCTTAGAATCTGAATTAGTAATTTTATTTTAAATGGATAACAAAGGCAAGGAGACTAAATTAATGAACTGATAATATGTTGGTAATTACGGGTATAAAATACTGAGTATTAATTTTCTCGTTTTTCGAATAAGGCGAAAACGTTAGTTCAACATATTTGGATTAATTGAATTTGTGATCGTTTTATCGATCAGTTTTTAAATTCATAATATTGCTAAGCGCATTATTTTAATTATATTATTATCGTCAGTTTTTCTGACTATAATAATAAAAAATGACACATCCAACACAATGATGATAAATAATTTCTTTTTTCTTTTATTTTTCATTGGATAAAGTACGTTTCCATTTTTTTTGGACGGACAAAAAACCTTTCATAATCCTTTGATAAACTAAACGATATACAACAAAAAATACGAACGAAATGAAAATAAAAAATAATAATATTCGTAGTTGAAACTGTCACAGACCAGAAAGTTAAAAAATATATTAAGTACATTAAATTAAATGTGATTCGAATAAAATTAAAATAAAAAGTACAAAAAGTTTACATAAATACGTAGTCATCATTCGAGTACCGTAGTGTGTCAGTCACAAATCAAAGTCGCAAACATTTATACTTAACCCTTCGTAACATGGTGTGACACTTCTGTAACAATCCGTTGTAACTCTTACAGGATCTCTAACTATTAACATATCACATTTTAAATCACTGTTGCATATCTGTTACACACCGATCGATACAACATCGGTGATTTATAAGTAGCTACAGGTGGCGTTGGTGGTAGGATGATGAATTTGACAGTTCTCTCTATTACATTGTGTGTAGTTTTTTAAGATATTGAGTTACGAGGGGTTAAGTTTTACAAAAGAAAAATAGATAAACATAGATTAAACATTACAATAGAATATTTTCAATAAGAATTGGTACAGGACAAGTTTTTTGTTCAGCATCCCCTATTTTTATGTTGTTAAATATAAAAAAGATATTTGATAGAGTCTACACTAAATTCTAAATTTAAGTAACAATATTTATATATTCTTTTTTATTTATTACTTTTAATACAGATAATATATTTTAATAGGAGAAGAAAGACAAACTTAATTTACTTTTAATTTTAATTTGTTTATTTTATTTAAATTTAAAATAAACCTTTTATTTAATAAAATATTATATATATATATATATATATATATATATATATTATTTAAAAAAAATTGTTTAATATTTAACTGTTTATATTTTAAGATTAATACTTCAAAATAAATAAATAATAATGCAAACATTTAAAATAGATTTTTTTCTCTTTTATATACTTTATTTTTTCTATTTGATATCTTAAAAATTTCTTTTATTTATTTTCCAAGCAAAAAGAAACTTTAAATAAACAACTTAAAATTCGAATGATTTTTTTTTAAAAAAAAGAAACTTTAAAATTATCTGAATTTAAAATGTATTTTGTTTAATAACATTTTTCTTTTAATTTTAAATATTTCTATAATAAAAAAATATAAATAAATCTGATTCTATTTAAAAAAAAATATTTTTTTTCATAAAACAAAATTGATATTTTTTGGTCGTTTAAAATGTATCAAAATAGAAAATGGAAAAATAATTATAATTTAATTCAAATAAAACCATTTTATTTTTATAGTTACACATTTTGTAACAAAATTTCCCCCCTCAATTATATTTATATTTGTTAATTTCGTTTGTTTTCCTTTCAAATATAAATAGAAAAATAAAACAAAAGTAGAAATTATATTTTTTATTAAGGAATTTAATTTGAATTTATTAATGTTTGTATAATAATAATTTATATTTACTTTATTTTTTTATTTATGATTTTTTTTAAATAAACTTATACGTAAAGTAAAAAATAAGGAGAATTTATTGTAAATGCTTTTAATAAAATACAAGACAGTCTTTAGCTTTCTACGTTTGAATAATGTTTAATCATTATATAATATATAAATCTTTTACAAAATCTTAACAGAGACAAACTGGATTTACCCTTCAAACTTTTCTGGCCATTATTTATATAAAATTATTATATTTGTATTGTTTCTATTCTGCCAATTTCATCCGTTTTTCAGTTTTTTTGTACGACAAAGTATGGTCATGAAAGACCCATAATAAAGTTCGTTCTCTTCCACGACTTTTATATGTATCGGGTTATCAAAAGCCTAACTCAAAACTTAATTCTATATAACGAAATGTTTTTTTAGATTTTTGTACCAATGCTTGTATAAGAACAAAAACTTATAATATTATTGCCGACATCGTTTGTATTTTTCTAATTAAAATATGTTATATTCCACGTTTGAAATTTAGTCATAAATTGTCAAAATTAAAGTTTATCAAATTTTGATGTGTTGGGTTCTTTATCAAGATTATAATTCATTAACACAAAAATTTTATTTCTATAATAACAATTATTATTTAAACAGTTTTTCTCGAGGAACTTTTCTTTTGTTTTCTTTTTTTTGGTCAGATTAAATATACATAAAAAATACTGGATTATAATATTTATTATTAAAACGTTAATTAAAATTGAATTTATTTTTTGATTACGTTAATTTATATATTAATATTTTATTATCTTATAAAAATCTGAATAATAACTGTTTTATTTTAAATCATTTTTAAACGGATTTTAGTTAAATTGCAACGATTTATATTAATTAAAAATTATTTAAATGCTTTTTTTCCAATATTATTTATCTAAAACCATTTAACTGAAATATAATTAAAAAATCTTTAAAATATTTAACATCTAATGTTAAAATTAAATTTCCAAATATTTTATTCTTCGTTAATTTTTTAAAAAAACGTTTAATTATAATTATATTTGTTTTTTACAAATTTGATACAATATGTATTTAAAACAGAGGAAGATCGAGAGAGCTACTTTGTTTTCAAAAATATTAATGTACCACTGAAAAAATCTCCGAGTTGTTTACTCGACCAATCAGATTGCAGCACGTTCAAACTGTTGAAAAACTACTTTTTTTTAAAAATGTTGGATACAATAGATTTTTGAAAACTCAAATTCCATTTAAATTTTATTTACCTTAAACTCTCTTAATAATTCTTGTAGTAATTTTAAAGTCAAATTGAAAACTGATTAAATTGTAAACAAAAATGAATGATCAAAATTATAAAAAATATTTCCTACAAAATTGGGTTGAAAAATACTTATTTAGATGAACATGAAAGAAATTATAAATATATATACTCATGATGAAAGCAGAACTAAGAATGCTTCTATCAGACGGCTTTGAAAGAAAAGATTTGTTGTTTGTCGGAATCATCTATCAAACACAGAAATATGAAGCGCTTGGCTAAATTACATGATTAAACGACTGATGATCTATTCTTACTAGCTTATATAGGAAGTTCCAGAAGACATTCAAATGCTTTGGCCTTTCTCTGATGGTGTATTTTCCAGAAAAATTTATAATTTTTTTGTGAAGTGAATTAAAGATACATAGTTTCATTAGTCAACAGGAATAATTATATTTTTCATAAAACTACATATTTATTATGAATATTTGCTAATCATAAAAGAAAAATAAAAAAAGTAACGCCCAAAAAATTATATATACAAAAAGAGATTGTCATTACCGTTGATAACGATACTAAGAAAACAAATGTTTAATCTATTATGTTCAGAATTACAAGGAGGTTTTAGGTAACTTTTATCTTAAGATTTTGTTGTATAAATATTTTTGTGTTACATATTTTAAAATTGTGAAACCATGAAAGGGTTCTTGAAGGTATCTAATACTATTAACTAATTAAAGAATTCATAGATTAGTGAATCTTTTTTATAATATTAAAGAACGTTTAGCTATTTAACCAAAACATTACTACAATTAATTCAAAACAAAGAATAAAGAAGAGTCAGGAAGAGGATGACATAAGAGTTACAGGAAAAGCAAGAATGAATAAAAAGAAAGACAAAATTGGATAAAAAAACAATTTGAATAAAACAAGTAAAAAAGTTAAATAATAAAATTTTTATTCGCATTAAAAAATTTGTTCTCTAATTCAAAAGAATTCGAACACCTTCTATTATCAATCTTGTAACAACGTCCTGTTTGTCTATTCACTTTTATCAAATAAATATTTTTTAAATATTTTTTTATTATATATTTTAAAGGTCCTAAATTGCTCTATCATATTATATATTACTACTTTTAGTCGATTGTCTATTGAAACATCTTGATAAAAATTGAAATTAGTTTCCTTTTACGCTATTTTTAAAAACAACGCTTCAATACGTGGCAGGGACAAAACAATATGCAAATTTGAAGGTAATTATATTGTCTCGGATCGTAATTCGCAAAGATGATTTCAAAAGATCAAAAACGACGGCACCAACCTCAGAGACAAGTTGCGTTGAGGTAAACTTTCAATAGTAAATTCTGAAGCAAAACACGATGTTATCAAAATAAATCCCTCAATAAGAACTTGTTTATTGTTCTTCAAACTTAAAATTTATCAAGATCAATTTTTCGATATCTTCGCGATCTTCCGAATAGTAAAACTATCGATGGTGAACCTTAATGGGGCAGTTTTAGGTTAACCGTTAAATATACAATGACAAAATTCACAATATCCTAAAAATCACAAGTCATAGCCTAACCCACTCATCAAGGAAGTCGATAAAGTTCCATATCAATTTCATCTCAAACCGCCAAGAAACAGAATCAAAATAGCTCAATTTTAATTCTATCAACTTATTGATTAAGCAAATCATACTCAGTCCGTAGATTCAATTCTTTTACCGAAGAAAAGGACGTAATTTTTTTACCTTAAATACCTAAGATAATACATCACCCACCTTGGAGACTCACTTACTGCCAGACTTGACATATATTGGGGCCCAAAAAAACCAATATCACCTTTCTATGACTCATTATAATTCCTTTATTAATATTTACGTTTGTTTTTATTGATTAATTTTGTAATTCAAGAAGATTATTTTCTCTTGCATTGATATCGTTAAGAGAACTCACACATTTGACAGAACATTTATTACATTCACAATTTTTATCATCTTTATGATGATCAATAGTATTGCTTTCACTTAGATCCATCAATTAATTTTCAATATCTCTCATTATCATCTGAACTATACTTGAGAAAATTATTTTATTTAAAATATTTAATTTAAATTTTATTGGCTGAAAATAAAATATTTTTATAGTCATTTTTAAACATTAATTTGATTTTAATTATTTAAAAATTTTCAAAAATAAAATCAATAAAATTATTTAAAAGTAGCAATAATAAAAATCAAAAATTTGAATATTAAATCTAAATTTAAATAAATTAGTTTCAGATTATAAGAAATTAAATATTGATCATCCATTTGATTATGAGAGGCACAATCCCAAATCAACACACAACATTTAAACACACAAACACTACACAAAATCAATTATACACCGCATATTCCTCACAGAAATGACTGACCTTTTTTTTTTTATTCATAAAAAGCAAATAAAAGCATCTTCTAAATTTACAAAACCCTCAAAAATAAGTTTATATTTTGTAATTTCTTAAAGTCGATTAATCAAAGTTAATAATTGCCGAAAATCAAATTTAATTTGGTAGGTTCATTGAAAATATAATGAAAAATAATTATCAAATTCGATTATTCCGCCCTCCAAACTCGTTAGAGGTGACGAAAATCTTTGATAATCTCTTCACAAAAATGGAAATATTATTTTGAGTATCGATTAAAACAAAACTGATTATGCATGACCACAAATAAATGCAGATTTTATTAACGTTTCTTTCTTAAAACAAGTTTTTGATTTGAATTCAATTATTTTTTTATTAATAGTTATTAAAAAGTAATTAATAAAATTTTGAATAAAGATCAAAAATAATTATTTTATTTAAAGCACGTAAATTCCACAAGTTATATAAAAATAAAATATTTAAACATAGATTGAAGATTATTTATATTTAAGGGTTATGAGGAATATTTTAAAGTGTGTATGAATGTGGTGTGTTTATTTGAGTGTGTTGAAATTGGAATTGGAATTCTCTTACCCATTTCAAAAATTGGTGCTTTACTGTATTGGTTATAGCTGACCACTCAAATAAAATTGACATTTTTAAAATTAATGAAAATTTAATAATCCGATAAACTTTAAGTATAAAAGTAATAAGTTAAGATAAACTTTCAAGGGTTGTAGTGTGTTTCAACCCATGTAAATTGTCAGCCCGGCCCTTTCAAACCATATTCATTTTCAACACCGGCCATTTCAAATCATATTTCATTATAATTCAAAAAATTAAAATTAATACAATTATACAATATTATTGTTCTATATATTCTAACTTGTTAAATAATAATTACTAAATTATAATTCAGATAAAAGATTTTCTAGCCTATTAACCCTTTCGCAGCTGCTGGGACACATATGTCCCAGTGAATGTTTCAAAAGGCTGTTGGGACATATATGACCCATCATAAAAGACGAATGGGATATATTTGTCCCAACCTCCCCAGCCCGCCCCCGGAATAAATTTCCAAAGAAAACTTTTAAATAATAAATTTCAGACCGGAATAAACATTATATATTTAACAAAAATTATCTATAACTTAAAACGGAAAGCCGCTGCGAAAGGGTTAAAGTATTTTTAAATTTTTAAGTGATTATGTTTGAATAATAGGTGATTATTTTAAGTTTCTTTTATTTTCAATTAATTTATGATTAATTTCTTAATTTAACAATCACAATAAATTAATATTATGTTAACTTATCATACAATTGACTATATCATTGCTAGCAATAACATAATCATTTTAAAATCACCAAAATTATAACTCAAATTGATGGTTTAATTAAAGATAAGAATTGAGTTCAAAATAAAATTAGTTCAAAACAGAAAAATCAATTCAAAATAAATATAATACGTTTAATTTTAAGCCAAATGTAATTTAACACTTTTGGGTCTGTAAAACAGGAAAAGATGGCATGGTTTACCACACTGTTCTATGGCGGTTTTAGCAGGGGCAAAGTGAGACGTGTTTTTTTCTTACATTTATTTGAAATTTACTTGAATTTTAATTTTTTATTAAATTTACATTAGATTTTTAAGTTTTTGAAATAAATATAAACTAATGTAAAAAATATTTAAATTAAATTATTATTAATTAAAATTTAAAATTGGAAAATAAACAAATATCGGCTTCTAAGAATAATAAAATAATATCAGTGTCCAATCATCTCGCGTCCAAATGTCACGAACCGGTAGAAAAGATTATTAAATTAAAAATTATATTCGATATCAGTCTATTATAATTTACTATGCGGGTTGAAATATGGGTTGAAAACGCTGATGAACTGGTTGCTGCCAATAAACCATCGTTGTGTTCGGTAAACGGTCGTATTGGATTCAAATTTGCAAGAGAACATAAAAAAATGTGGTCGAAAAATGGAAAAAAAGTAATATGAACCTATGAATCCTAATTCAAAATTTTTGGTATCAAATGGCGAACGTACTTTCGCAGAAAATCTTATGTACCTCAATGTATAAAACCAACAGTAAAGTTTGAGGTGGTAATGTAATGATATAGGACTGTTTTTACTACATTGGTGTCGGTGCCCTGGTGAAAATTGATGGGAAATGCGAAAAGAAATTTATCATCGGATACTTCACCGAAGCTCTATTCCACCTAACACTGATTTGATTGGGGAAGGGTTTGTATTTCAACAAGATAAAGACCCAAAATATACATCAAAACTTTGTATGAATTATTTAGGATCAAATGAAACTGCAGGTGCTCTTTAATCCATGGAATGCCACCACAATTGCCGGATGCAAAATCGATTGAACTGTTTTGGAATAAGCGGAACAAAAAGGTACAGAAGCTGCGTCCAACTAGCAAATCTCAATTGTGGAAATATCTACAACAGGCTTTGCAACGATTGCGGCCAGAAAGAATCCATGAATTAGTTGCAAGAAGGCCCAGAATTTGTGGGGCCGAAATAACCGAAATTAGGTTATGGGTTGTGTTAAGAGAACTCACACATTTGACAGAACATTTATTACATTCACATTTCTTATCATCTTTATGATGATCAATAGTATTGCTTTCACTTAGATCCATCACTCAATTTTCAATATCTCTCATTATCATCTGAACTATACTTGAGAAAATTATTTTATTTAAAATATTTAATTTAAATTTTATTGGCTGAAAATAAAATATTTTTATAGTTATATTTAAACATTAATTTGATTTTAATTATTTAAAAATTTACAAAAATAAAATCAATAAAATTATTTAAAAGTTGCAATAATAAAAATTAAAAATTTGAATATTAAATCTAAATTTAAATAAATTAGTTTCAGATTATAAGAATTAAAATATTGATCATCCATCTGATTAGGAGAGGCACAATCCCGAATCAACACACAACATTCAAACATACAAACACTACACAAAAACATCCACACACCAAATATTCTCACTGTTTGAAAGGGCGGAATACCATTTTCCGGATAAGTTATCTTTATCAAAAATTTAAATGAGCATATTAAACTTATTAAAAAAAGACATTTTAGAAATTTGAAATAATTTTAAAATTAATTTACTTAATTTTAATATTTAACGAGATATTTTTCAAAATTACTAAAACATTAACTACGTAATTTTTTTGTAATGTAATTGTATTTTAAAATATTTTTACATTGTGAATTTTAAATAAAATAATTTTCAAATTAAAATGCAAAATTGATTATTTTTTTAACGAATATTTAAATATTTTAAAATTAAATAAGTAATAAATGCGATTGAAAAAAATGAAGAAATTTATGCAAATGATCATTATTAAAAATTCCAGAAATAAAACTAATGAGAAGGATGACAAATGGTGAAGGATCTTCCGAGAGTGTCATGGAGATTACTCTGACTTATTGATAATTGTGTCAGTGATCCTAACAAGGGTCATTTTAGTTTCCCAAAAAATACATTTAAAGGATGAATTATATTTTAAGACGTAAGTAAAAATGTTAATGAGTAATTGAAAATAAATTTAGTTACCGGATAACGAGTTTGATAAGTTAATTAAGCTTAAAACATATGCGACCCTGCATCTTATAAAATTGGTAGCATTTTGTACCATCCCGTGCTAAAAGATATTTGGTATCTAAAACATAATCATATTAAGAAAAATATTGAACTAAGTCTATCATTTATTTTATAATGAAGATTCCTTAAATATTCATAAGAATGGTTCACATGCTCTTCTAAGCTGACGACTTCCTTTCAATCTAGAGACGATCAGTTATAAAACAGTCTTTTGTGACCAGAAGAGAATACTTTATCATTCAAACCCTCCAAGAAGAGTATTTATAATAGGAAAAGATTGACGTCGCAAATACAATTCTTTTGATAATACGAGTCTTATTTTAAATCAACTTGATATCCTCATCAGATTTCTGCATAATCAGTATTACAAAACATCCTTCTTCAACCTTTTTAAACCTTCTGAACCTTATTATGCAGTTAAAGATTTTCCATAAGAATATTTTAATTCAACGGGTTTGTTTTTCATTTTCCCCAAAGATTTATGTTGGTTTTAGGAATTAATTTTGCGGATAAAATAATTTTAAAAAAGATTTTTTTTTAATCAGAAAGAAAATTCATTTGATATAAAATACAACGAAGAATGGTTTGAGGGAAAATAAATTATATCTCATTGATTGAGATCTGCGGATAAATCTCATCAAGTTTCCCTCGTTATCATATATTTATTCAATCTTTTATACTATTATTCGGGAAATATTTATCAAATATTGATTATTTAACATAGATTTTATAAACCGCATTACCTATGTAACTGGTTCTATTAAAATTAAAACTCTATTAGTATTTTTATAGTAATTTTAAACGTTTTGATAATCCAGTAATCATCGTAAATCATACCGGAAGTACCAATATCCTTCTCCAAATCCTTTTGTGGAACAGTAAGAGAAAGACCAGATTGACCAAACTGACCGATTGGAGCTGGAAATGCTGTTTAATATCCTTTAATTTATTATATTATAATTTAGGGTTAACTCACCGATACCAAATGCAGGAATAGAATGAAATGATGATTCAGAGGTGGCAGAAGAATCTAAACAGGGGTCATCTTGTATCAAGGAATAATGATAATTATCATAATAAACATTATGGTATAAAAAATAAGTGAAAAATCAATTTTGTAAATGATTAT
>MQRK01186229.1:462-12230 GCA_001938485.1 Girardia tigrina | reverse complement strand
TCATTAGATTCAAATAATCAATCAATAAACATATCAATCCCATCTGAGTAGGAGAGTCACAAATCTAAACAGCATACAAACAACAAACTTACAACATTCCAAATTATCCCTCACAACCATAACGCAATTTGAAGCAGATTTTGTTCTCTTTATAATATCAAATTTAAAAACCCACTCGAAACGATCAAATGATGTCTACTCGACGATGGGAGCAGTCATAGGATTCAAGCAATATTCTGGGATAGAAATCTCCTTTAATAATCTCAATATTTTTTTGCTTTAAAAAGACAATTTAATTGCAAATTACAAATGGTCCTATCAATTGACATTTACAACAAATTTGAGGTGATTGATCTCCGAAATGATCACATGTTTCATACTCAAATGTATCAAAATTGTGAGGTTCGAAATCATTAATTGAAATCATAACACATACAAATATATTTCTATAACAATAATGATTTTTAAAACATCTTTTCATGGAACTATTTTCCGATTTTGTACGATTCAGAATTAATTAAGTATAAATATAAATATGATTTTATAATCGCGATAAATTTTTGTATATATTTTTTATTAAAAACATTATCTAAACTTATTAGTTTAAGTATTATTAAATTCTTATTATTTAAGTATTATTTTTATTTAAGTATAATTTTATGTTTATTAAAATTTTAAATATCTTATAACGTTATATTTTACTTTTTTTATTAAATCACTTTATTTCCTTTATATCTAAAGTTATGTTATTTATGCTATTTTAAAAATTTAAGTTTGCCAGCCCTCACAAAAATCATTGACACCATCCGTCAAAGACACATAATTTGATTATAATTCGTTTAATAATTCGCACTTTTGACTGAAACGACACTGTTTTAATTGATTGTTCTTTCACTTTAATACGAATGGTAGGAGATCAGATGATTCCAAGTGCTGGACCAATTTTGTAATTATATTGTTCATACAAATCATTGTATCAAATCAGTTATAGAGACAAATAAAAGTCAAACAGGGTAATCTTTTTCGTTGCTCAGAAATTAAAATTTGAATTGTTTTATAAATCGTTTTTATAAACACATAACTTAAATAAATTGTTTTCGAAATCAATTCAGCAAAAAATATTTTTTTTGTTTCACATCGAGACAGTAAAACTATTTTGTTTTTAATAGTAAAAGCAAAAAATACATTCCGTTTCAAATTGAGACAAAAAAATTGAAATCATAAAATCGTAAAAACTATTTGAATTGAAAAAAATGAAAATTAAATGTTGACTGTAACTAATCACTCGCTCTGATTGTTTAGCCAATCAGAGTTAAACAACTTAACATTCTCTCTCTTACACCACAACTCATACACATACTGGCCGATTCTTTTTCTCTCTCGTGATTGTACATCAAATTGATTACTTGACTTTTGAGGAGTAATAGATTAATAAAAATTAAATCTCTTTGTTCGTTTTTAAACGAAGAAAGATCATATAATTTAAATTTTTAATGTTTTTAAAATAATATATCTTTCACGAAAAACAGAATATCGCCAAAATGTATAACTATTTTTTACAGTTAAATTCACCCAAAACTTTTACCAATTGTTCTTGAAACATTTCTAGTGCCGCTACAGTTTCAAACGGCGATCTGTTGAAACAATATTGCCTGTGCTTAACTTTAAAAGCCTTTTTAGTTTTGATTTATACTTTTACTCTACTGGATAGCATACATTTATTATATCAATCATGCCTAAGTATGTTAAACATATCTTACACATTTAGTATTGAAAAGCCAGATTTGACCGTAATTTCCTTCGATTGATAGTATATAAGTTTTGAATTACTTTTTACAATGTATGCGTTTTATAATAGAAGAAAGAAAGATGCTTTATTTAGATCAAATAACTTATACAGCATTTACACGAAATATAAAACAAAAATTCGAAAACATAAAACAAAAATTCGAATAATATAAAACAAAACAGCTCAGTAAAATCGAACTATACTTCAATAAGGTCGCCTGCCAATAATATTTCAGAGCTTTAGCAGAATTTAACAAGTGTTATGTCAACTACAACAACAAGTTTTTACGGTTTTTTGCTCATATGAGAACTTGAATTGATCGAGGTATAGCAAGAATTTAATTTTATTAAAGTTGTTGTTCTATTTGTTTTTTATTGTATAAATAGTCTATAAAAATACTGTTTGTTAAATATGCAAAAATATGCAATCTTCAAAGACAAATTAAATATTTTGTTGTTTTTATTTTGTTTATAATTCGTTTTTGGTTTTTGATTGTGCTTTTTGATTTTAATAGAAACATAATGTTTTTGGCGGTATCTTTGTTTTGGTTTGGACTTTGATTAGATTTATGTAAAAGAACTTTGTATACTTTTTGTGGCTTTTTTTCAATTTTTGAAACAACCAAGAAACATATAAATTTAATAAATGATTTATTTTAACTTAATTTTTACCAATACCAAATTCTCAAGCGAATTTACATCCTTTTAATAAAAAATTAGAATTAACCATTTTAAAATTTTTTCAAATTCAAAATTGTGAATAATTTATATATTTTACAATATTGTAATAATATTGTGTTTAATTTATTTTAAATTTTGCAGTAAAAATTCTTTCTTTTTTTTAATATTTTTTTATAATAATTTTTTTAATATTTTTTTTACATTACTTTTTTATTTTTTTTTATTTTCTTTAAAAATCTTAAATTTTTTTCATTTTTCGCAAATTTTATCTTTTTATATTTTTAGTTATGATTTTATTTCAATATTTATTTTCGGTTTAGGAACCTTATTTTTAGTTTATATTTAAATTGTTTTTGTTTTTGATTATATTTATTTTATATTTTCAAATGTATATCTTCGAATTTTTTTTCTGTTTTCCTTCTGTTTTTAGCACTTTTTTTAATATTTATTCTATTTGTTTTAAATGATTTTAGTAATTTTTCTTGATTTTGATATTTTTATTTTGCTATTTTTGTTTTATATTTTTCGAATTTTTGTTTTATATTTCGTGTAAACGCTGTAATATTAACATTTTCATATATTAACATTTCTTCATTCTTGCAGATCAAGTATCTCTTTCTTCATCTTCTGGTTCTGACCAAACACCACTTTGATAATTGCTAGTAAAGTCTTTAAGGCTGATTTTCAACATTTGATCAAAATAATTTTGTTGATGAATCAGTTTTATGAGAGTATTGACGTACTTTCTTTGCTTTCACCAAAATACCTTCGATTAAGTGTAATATGGAATTTTTGTTTGGGAAGTATAAAAATTAAATAAATAAATATTTTTATTTATTTATATTGGAAATAATTCTTACAAAATTAATATTTTTTTCTGATTAATTATTAATCCTTGCCTTATTCTTGAATTATGAAAAGTGATGAGGATTTTCCTTTACTCTTTTGAAGGTCTAGACAGTCAACATTGCTTTTGTTTTAAAATCTTCAAACAATTGGTGTTATGCATAAAAATCAAAATGAAAAATTACTAAAGGAGAATAAACAATATCATATCGGGAATATTGCAACATTTCCCACCAATAATTAATTAAATTTAGTTCCCTTAAAATTCGTAATTCTGCTCTTCCTACTTGAAAATAAGTATTGTTACCTATGAATAAATGCTGACAAATTTGATTGATGTTGAGAAGGTTACAGAAGAAGAAAGTTAATTTCATAAATAATTTTGGGTGGATTTCTTTCAATTGAATTACAGTGAAGTGGAAAGAGACGGGAATAAAAATCGCTTTTTTGGCAAAAGCATAAAAGAATAGGTTTAAAAAGAAAAATAGTATAATATCTAAGTCAAAATGGTGTTTTTCATCGTGAAAATTATTTTTATGTTTTCTTTTGCACAATTTCTTTTGTATATTTAAAATGATTTCTGAGTGTTGCCTCTCCAATCTAGCAGATTAATTGATATATTAAATTATTCAGTTATTTATTAAATTTAGATTTTATATTTTTTAAACTGACTTAAGTCGTAAACAGATTTTAAATAACTCAGAATGAATGAAAAATGTTTTGGAAAAGAACTAATTATAGAATATTTGTATTAAAAACACAGTATTATGGTTTTTCACAAATTTATTTTTATCACGGTTTGAATTTTTTGATACAATTCTCAGCAAAGCTTTCGTAACTACATTGATAAAATTTTTATTAAGGTATCGTTAACAAACTTTTTGTGTAGTGTTTGCATGTTTAAATGTTGTATGTTGATTTGGGATTGTGCCTCTCCTAACCAGATGGATTATCAATATTTAATTTTTATAATCTGAAACTAATTTATTTAAATTTAGATTTAATATTCAAATTTTTAATTTTTATTATTGCAACTTTTAAATAATTTTATTAATTTTATTTTTGTAAATTTTTAAATAATTAAAATCAAATTAATATTTAAAAATGACTAAAAATATTTTATTTAAGCCAATAAAATTTAAATTAAATATTTTTAAATAAAATAATTTTCTCAAGTATAGTTCAGATTATAATGAGTGATATTGAAAATTGATTGATAGATTTAAGTTAAAGCAATACTATTGATCATCATAAAGATGATAAAAAATGTGAATGTAATAAATGTTCTATCAAATGTGTGAGTTCTCTTAACAACTCGTACTGCAGATAATGTCTTGGGTTCGTTAATTAAGCAATAAATGTCGCTTTAAACAACCATCGGTTTTACAGGTCTTGTGACAATTTTTCATGGGATATTGGAAAGGTTTGTCACCATACTGACTCTGTAGTATCGTGGCGGTATGCATATTTTTGATGTGTCTTTTTAGTTCCTTCTGTTCCGCAAAAGCTTTGAAACAAGAAGGATACGTGCATTGCACTTTTTTTGATACGCAGCTGGAGCATTTTCGGATACTCTTTTCCCTGTTCAATCACTTTTGTCAGTTTTCCAGACACAGTTCCTTTGATCAGGTGTTTGAATTTTTTTTCAGTGTTGAGTGTTTCTCTCGCATTCAAGCATTCCTGGTATTCAACCAAATCTTCTTGGTCACCAAATGGTCTGAGCATATCGTTGGTAATACGATCTTTCGTGAAATACTTTTTATGGCCGCTGACTTTTCTACTTTCTAAGGCCATTTCAGAGCTTAATACTATTTTTACCTCACATACACCTTTTCGTCTATTGTACTCAAAGAATACAATACGCTGTTTCACCAGTACCACATGTAAATCGAGCAAACCAATTGACACATCCGTATTACGTATTCTGTCAAGCTTTGTTTTTTCAAGAGCAGTGCATTTGCAGGTATTATGAAAAGCTTTTAGCTGGGCTACGTCGTTTTAAGGTGTTGCCCAGCACTAACTCCCATATATACTGTCGGGAAAATGGTTGATTCGATAAGTCTTCTTTTCAGCATTTTAGGAACTCGGTTACTTTGAATCGCAGTCTACAATTCTCGTAACTTACTCATTCCCCAACACAATCGCTGACCGATATCATGACTGCAGTTACCATATGTGGTCAATATACTACCGATTTAATAGAACTCGCTCACCCATTATATATACGTCTTTTTCACCATTTATCACTTGCAATATTCCAGTCTCCGAGTCATCAGTTAGGCACATTACTTTTGTCTTAGATGCACAAATAGTTAATCTGAATTTTGAAAATGTGCTTCGAAGTATATCCAGGTTTCTAAAGGCACGATCAGTATCAGAGTTGATGACACATACATCATCCTCAAAAGAAACTCTATTGACTTGAAATTCGTCATCGTGCTCGTCGATCAGGATAATTCCTTGCCTAATCCTTTCAGTAACGCCGTTTTGATGACTTCATCGATGACCAGTTAAAAAGACAAAGTTCCATATATATAGCATTTCTTTATAATTAAAATCAGTCATATTTAAAGTTGAATTCATGAAAATTTAAAATTTTTTGAAAAATCATTAAGTTAGGTACTAGAAAAACTAAATATTTCGTTTAGTGACTCAAACAATTATAGGGTCGTGTGACAAATCCAGGGGGGTGACATTCACTGGAATAAATATAACTAGATAAAAAGATCTTTCAGGAAATACAAATGATATTAATTAAAAGTAATTATATTCTTTCATAATTATAAGCAAATAAAGAGTTCTCTAAACATGAAAATAAATTATTAAAGATATTTTCCTTGGAAATTTGAGAAATCTGATTGTGTAAATAGATTATATTCCGTATTTGAGCAAACGTAAACTCCCAACTGGCGTCTGTTAAACAATGTTTCATTACGGAATGAAACTTTAAAAAAATATACCCTATTTTTATCTATCTATTTATTTTTTTTGTTTTTTCTTATATAAAAATATTCATGATAAAATTCGAGATCTTATGTTTCTAAATAATTTTTAAATATTTTTTTTTAATTTTCCATAAAAAATAATTTTAAAATAACTGTTAAATTGTAAAACAAATATTATTAAAAGAATATTTAATCTAAGAATAAAATGATTAATATTTGCTCTTTAGAGAAATTATTTCCAAAAATTATTTGATTTTAATTTATTAAAAGTTATAAATTATCTCTCCGAGATTCATTCACGTCAAATTTGATTGTTTTACGAATTCGCTGTAAAATGGAATTCATCTATTGAGCTTGATCGGATCATATTAACGAGGGGGACCTGAGTATTTCCCAATCAAATCTGCTCTGAAACCATATTTCATAAAATCGCGTTCTGTCGATGTATTAATTTACCAGGGTTAAGATTCTTTAGTCTATAACAAATGAACTTGACTGTTTTTTACTTTTAACCAATAAGATTAAAATAATAAAAAATATAAATAAAAAATACATTTTCTAGTAATGTAATACACAAATAGATATACTGCAATATTAATGAGTGACGCACTGATTATATTATAATTTATAATATAGAGGTACCAAGAATAAATTTATTTTTTTAAAGGTTTTGTATTAGTTTTGATTTTAAGATCACGCATTTTTGGCACAAATATCGGGTTTCGGTGCTCGTTGTAAGTTTTTTTCTTACTAAGGAGCATAAAATTAGTTTTTTCCCAATTTCGATTATAAATATTAATTATCCAACAAAAGTATTCTTTTGTTGATGAAAAAATTGTATTATTAGGAAATTTACGTGATTCGTTCAATAAGTACCCGGCCTGACAAAGAAAATATCAGTATAAAAAGATCTACTTATAAATTATTATTAGTTTATATTACGCAAAAAAATTAATTGAAAAATAAATAAAGTCCAGTAAACCGATTTAAGGTCTAACTAATAAATAAAAAAAACAATTTTTTTATATCCATTATTTATACGTACAGAACTCTACTTGGTCAATAGAATTTTGTTTCAATTTTTTATTCTTTTTTGAAAAATATATTTTTTATTAAAATTTGAATCATTAAGTTAATTAAATTTTTTAATTTATTTTTTTTAATTTAATTTTTTAATTTAATTAAATTTTTAATTTTCCATACAATTTCGTTTTCGGATTTTTGCGAATATTTTTTTTCATGTGAAGGTGATAGTTGAGCGTTCGAATCATTTCAATGGAAAGATTTTTTTTCAATTTTATAAAGTTTTTCATTGCTTTTATGTTTAATTTATAGAAATTATAATTAATAAAATATTAAAAAACCCTATTCAACTGCTGAGTGTAGAGGTTGGCATTCACAGTACGCCCCTCCCGAACTAACTCGAGGGGGATGACCTACTCGAAATTCCACCAGCCGTAGAGCATTATTTTTCGATCGAAGAGTCCTTGTTTAACCACAGGTTCGGCGGGTATACCAGGGTAGAGTCACAGATTCTCCTTGTTCGGATTACAGAAAAATATCCATTTTTATACCTCGTCACAATCCTTTTTAAGAAACCTATATCATTGGGTGAGTAAGCAATTCTTTACAGACATCAAGTCGTTCTTGTGCTTAAAGTGGTTGTCATTTTGTTACGAATTTTTCAACACCGTCTATTGACAAGGCCAAGTTGATAAAGATGACGTTGAATAGTTGGTTGTGAAGGAGTAAACTCTGCTGAAAAATGTCTGTGTACTGGTGCAGGACTGCTCCTCCACAGTTTGACGTAGAATGTCATCATCAACAACAGATGGTCGCGCAGAGCTAGATTTTTCTTCCAAATTGAGGTCACTTGAGAAACGCTTGAACCACAACTTTGACATATGAATACTAACCATATCTTCGCCTTCTCCTTAACACATTTCCTGGGCTTCATTTGCTACGCTGAAGCCTGTCTTCCAGAAATTTCGAAAAAAAACTCGAATTCCGTATTTTTTACTCTCCATAATCTGATAAGAATAAACAAACAAACGTTTAATGAATAAACCAACACTATACAGGGATATTTCTCACACAATACCCTAATAAATAATATAAAAATCTATAATGCCAAAATCGAATAATCATATAAAATAACTGTCACTATGTAAGGCATAGAAAAACAAAAGAACTTTTGAGTCACCCTAATAATACCAATTATTATTTATATTTTTTAATAAAAATTAATTTTCGTGTCTAAATGCATATGGATTTGGGTAGTAGCATATTTGCCCACTAAATCGATAGTTATTAAAACTTATGAATTAATGACAGGATAAGTTGATTCTGATAATCCTTATTTTTTAGGATATCTATAATAATTTTTTCCCATTCTAATAATGATTTTCTGCTTTTTAATGTGATTGTAAATTATAAAAGATTTTTTCAAATCTTCTGTTGTTTGGATTAGTTTGACAATCTAATTAAAATCATTCATTTAATTTTTAGTTTGATAGCAGCACTTCGTAAACTGAGGAATTCTTTAATATATGAGGAAATTTTGTCTCTTGTGTACTTACAACGAGTTCATATTTGAAATCTTTAGATAGAAAAAAAGATTAGGAAAAATGGAAAATAGAATTTTTCGAAAAATTCACGAATCCTAAAGTTAACTGAAATAATGATTATTTTAGATACACGTGTCTTTTATTTTTAATGGAAAATGGCGTATTCAAAATTTTTGTCGCATTGAGCTTTCATTTTACTCAAATAGTAATTCCATCTTAGAATTTATTGAAAAATGTATAGATGCTCATATTAGAAAGCAACAATCTTACGTATATAAGAGATACATTAACTGATAATTCCTAAAAATAATTTCTTCAGTTATACTTTTTGTATGGCACTGTAACTTCATGTTGTATTATAATCAAGACTTATGAAGTTCTTCTTCTTCTTTTGACCTTAGCCGTTGGGCCGTGGGTTCACCCAATTATAAACAAGCCTTCGCCACATCTTTCTATTTGTAGTTTCTTTTCTCAGACATTACATATTCAATCCAGTCCATTCTTTTAAATCGTCCATCCATGACCTCTTTGGTCTTCCTCTTGGTCTTTCTCCTTCCACTCTTCCCTCAATCATAACCTTTGTTAGTGCTTGTTTTCTTATTTGATGACCGCAGAATTTCAGTTTCCTTCTTTTGATGATCTCTTCTATTGATTCCCGTCTTTTACCTAGTATTTCTGTCACTCTCCTCCAAACAAAGTCATTCGTCTTCTTTTCTTTCTACGTGATCTTCAGCATTCTCCTGTAGCACTTCATTTCAAACGCCTTATGTCTATCCATACTCTTTTGATTTATTGTCCAACTCTCGCATCCATGGAGGAGTGTTGCCCAGACAATAGCCCTAGTGATCTTTAATCTGCTCTTGAGATGGATTTCTTTAAGGTTAAAAACTGCGCTAAATTTAATCATTGCGCTTGTTGATATACCAATCCGGCTTCTGATTTCTTCTTCGCTTCCCCCATTCTCTGTGATAGTAGAGCCTACATATTTGAAACTCCTTACTTGTTCCAGCTTCTCCCCTTCAATAAAAATCTCCAGTTTAACCTCGTTGTTATGGTTTCCTGAAACCATTACTTTGCTTTTTTGTCTGTTGATTTCCATTCCAAATTTGTTTGACGCTTTGTGTAATCTGTTCTTAAGTTCCTAAATCTCTACCTCATCTTTACCGATTATGTCTATGTCATCAGTAAATCGTAGGTTGGTTATTCTTGATCCTCTGCAGCTTATTCCAACATCGTCTAGATCGCCTATTGCTTCCATAACAATTCTCTCAAGAAAAAGGTTGAACAGTCTTGGTGGAAGAATGCAACCGTGTCTTACTCCTACTGATGATTTAAACCAGTCGCTAAATTGTTCACTTGTCAACACTTTTGTCTTTGCGTCTTCGTAAAGTCTCTTAATAATTTAAGTGATATATTTTCTTATGTTGTGTTTATTCATTATGTGTCATAGTGCTTCGTGCCACACCATGTCAAAAGCTTTTATATAAATATCAGTAATTTTAATATAAGGAATGCATATGGTTATTCCTTTTTAGGAAGGAGCAAGGATTTAATCTTTAATTACTAGGACCTGAGATAGTTTTTTTGAACTTGGGGGCGACTTTGCCTATTTAAGGATGATGGATATTCAAAGGGAGGATGATTATAATTTTATAATATATATATAATTTTGTTCAAACAATTAATATAAAAATATAGGTATTGTGAGGAATATTTGGTGTGTTGATGTTTTTGTGTAGTGTTTGCATGTTTAAATGTTGTGTGTTGATTTGGAATTGAGTCTCTCCTAATCATATGGAGGATTATTATTTTAATTCTTATAATCTGAAACTAATTTATTCAAATTTAGATTTAATATTAAAATTTTTAATTTTTTATTATAGTAAATTATAAATAATTTTATTGATTTTAGTTTTGTAAATTTTTATTATGAAATTAAAAATCTTCTATTTTCTAAAAAAACTACAATAAGTCCGATTTGTTTCATACCCAAAAATGCGAAAGCATTACGATCAGGAACAACAACAAAAATGATTAAGTGATTTTTGCAATGAAATTGACTTCGATTTAAACTTGTTAAATTGAATTAAAAATAGAAAAACATTTTTTAATAAGAAATTAATTTCGATTTGAAACTTCCTAAAGGGAATTTAAATAAAATTTTAACAAGAAATTAAAGGACACTACAAGCTTTATAACTCTTTGATGACAGAGTTTCTATATCTGAAGTATGATTGTAAGGCGAAAATCATTTTTAAGCAGAGCGATTACAAGTTAGCCTGTGTGAAGCTTTTGGATTTTTATCCACATTTATGGGGAAAAGATAACCACTTCTCGTCTCGTTTCCATCAACATATTAAGTTGAAAAAGTTTTTACTACTGTTATCCAGCTTCTCACCAAACAAAGAGATAAGTTAGACGTTTGCCTCAAATGAGACTTGCGTCTAAAATTGATTAACATAAAACCAGATATAAAAGCTTTAACTGAAGTCCACCAAGCACAAATCATCGATTGAAAAAAATAAAATGAAACCACAACAAAATTTTCAACCTTTCATTTATTTATTCAAATTTTAACTGATAACTTTCTTAATTTTTCTAGATACCAATTTAGAACTGAAAACATCTAGGTATTCCAGTTTTATAAATATGCGAAACGATCTTTATTAATTACTTTACTTTTTTGTTTTTAAAAAATCTGTAAAAATATATATTTTATTTTTTCTATTTTATTTAAGAGCTACCGGATAAAACCGGTTTGGCTGTTTTTTATATGGCAATAAAATTGTTTAAAATAATAAACTGCTTAATTATTTACAGTGTGGGCATCCCATCTCTTTCGAATGGTATTGAGCCACTAGGCTCTTTAGAGGGTCCACCCAAACTAAAGAGTGCTAGCTGCCCCCCGATAGGCCTCCTACGGGGACGGAGTGCTTCAGTC
>MQRK01186217.1:801-14766 GCA_001938485.1 Girardia tigrina | reverse complement strand
AAAGAATATTTTTGAAAATACAATGTAAATGTATTTAACATAACCTATAAACAAAAATTGTCTCCTCCAATTATATAATTAATTAATATAAATTTTAGACGAAGAGTTTAATGATAATGCCGTTTATAATCTCAAATTTAATATTTTTTAAAATATTTTATTTAATATTTGTATAATAATATAAAACAATTTAGTTAAGTCAAGTTTTTTCAAACTAAAATTTTCTTGCCTGCTTTACATAATATAAAAATGCGATTGACAAAAAATAATTTTTTAACAAATATATTTCATTAATAATCATTAATAATATTAGATTTATAACTAAACATTTAGAAAAAAAAGTCTTGTAGAAAATCTTTTATAAACTATAACAACATAAAACAGAATATTTGTAGATTGTTTGAAAAACGACCACGGAGTTATTTGTAGTAAGAAAATTTGTTTATTTGATTTATGGAAATCGCATCAATAAAAATTTCTATGAATAATAAATATTTTCATGCTAATAAACATTAAAATTTTTTTCATAAAAGTATTAATATTAGCTTAAGACTTTAAAATAAATAGGGAAACATCATTTAACTATTTAATAATAATGAAAATTATTATTGTATAAGTAATTGCACTGATCTATATTTACTATGCAAATTTTTATAGTCAGATATTTCAGTCGAATTGTCGAGATTAGATTACGGATTGTTTTGGATTTGACGGAAGACTTATCGCTGTTGTTTGCTATTTTTATCGTTTCTCCGTTACTTTGTAAAGTACGGAACGATAAAGTAAACATATCATTTTCTCAAACGGCAATTGATAGCTCACAATTAATAGTTTACGAGAAGGATCTCATTTAATATTTAAGAATTATGAAATAAATTTATTTTTATTCAATGATTTATTGATAAAATGTGTTTAAATATTTTTTATATTCCCAAACTGCGTATTAAATAAATACATGGTGATGGATATGTCATCTCTTATCTATGGTATATAGTTTTGTTTTTGTTTTTAATTTTTTTAATTTACTTTTCAATTTTCAGTTTTTTAATAAAAAATTGTTTTTTTTAATTTATGAAACAGTTCATGATTGTCAGTATTTTTTTGAATTGTATTGTATTTTGTATTTTAAAATTATGAGTTGAAAATAATTAACTGAAATCCTAATGATTATATTTGAAGGAAAAAGAAATTATATTTACTTTCACTACTCATATGACATATTTCCTCGAAACCTTTTTTCCATTAATCATCTTTTCTCAACCTTCATCTAAAAAAACAACAAATCACATGAGATAAATAAATCAATGCTTTTTTTGTATGAATTAAGTCAGAATTGACCTCAGATGCAGGGATAAAAAAAATTGAAGTTCTGAAATGTCAAGAAATTCAAAGCAATATTTAAAGCAATGAAACTCCACGTTTCTGTAAAAAAATAATTAAAACATTTTAAAAATTAAAATTCAAGCATTGATTGATATGTAAAAGAAAATTTATCAGTGAAAAAACAATTTTTACAAAGAATGGAGCAAAGAAAAAATATTTTTAATAGCCATGTTATTTTCATCATAAAAGACTGCCTAATTTTGTTACAGTCTTACAGTTGGAAATATAATTACATTCTTCCTCTCATAAAATGTTTCAGAATACATAATCTTCCATGGCTAATGTTATCAGATCCATTGATTCAGAATAGCCAAATAATTCTACCTGAAATCAAAAATCTAATAGTATTGTTTATTTTTTAAAAATTTTTTTAAAATCATATTTTTTACCGAATATCTAAAAGGTTGTGAAGAAGTCTTGTAAAAATTTAAAAAAACGATATTAGGAATGTATATTCAGAGGCCGTGAGATTTTAGTATGGACATGCGCTACAGGTCATGAATTTTAGAAGCAAAAAATTTGATGTTAACCATTTGTTTTTGTAATTATATCATAAATACATATTAAATAAAAAATAGGGAAAATATAATAAATAGAATTTTTTTTGCTTAAATATAAAACATAGAATATTATTGACGTAAATATAAAACAAATTTAATATTATAACAGAATATTACAGAATTAATGATTTTTAATTCTCAGAAGCTGCTCTGAATCTAGCTTTTCTTGGTCTAACTCTAGCTCTTTTAACACCGTCTTTGGTTAAACAATTCGATGATAGTGAAACTATTGGCTCTGCATAAGATCTGGAATATATATTTCCTATAAAGAATTCTGCAAGGAAAATCATTTGATTTTGTCTCAAAAATAGAATCACAGCACATAAATAGCTCCGGGAATGCCAAACTCAAACATTGTTTTACAAAAACATGTCTTCAAATTAACATCTTTAATATACAGACGATAAACTAAAATCGTTGCTTGATTATTCAACAGAATAGAGTCGACGGATTGCAATATTGGATTCTAATCTTTTTGTTTGATTGTCAAAAATATAAACATTAAGAACTTCATTTCTTCTGGTACTGAAAACTTCCATTTTGTAATTATTGATTGAAACAATTGAATTGCAAATATCTTTTGAGACAAACTTTTTTAGTGCAGAATTCATAGATTCTACAGGATTTGATGTGTTCTGGTCATATCTTGGAAGGGGGTACTTTAAATTTGCCCAAGTGCTAAAAGGGGTATAAAATCAGTATATTGTAAAAATCCGGATTATCATGCGTTCATGATATGCTCGAAAACACTTCCGTCATATGTTTTATATTTAAGTTTAAATTGAACTTTGAAATTTTCAGAAAGTGTAATGATTTGGGGTTGTATGACAAGCAAAATACTTAGCAGTCTTCACTTTATAGAGGGCACAATGAACTCTACAAAGTATACCGAGATATTAAGGGAAAGTCTCATCCCATCTATTACGCAATATTTTGACAATGGAGATTTCATTTTTCAACAAGATGGATCATCTTGTCATACTTCTAAATTTACAAAAACTTGGATCATGAAAAATATTATGTCCTTCTGGACATGGCCTTCAGGAAGCCCAGATTTAAGTCCCATAGAGAATGTTTGGGCAATTATGAAAAAGGAATTACGAAAAAAACGTCCTAAAAATAAAATTGATTTGAAGAATGAAATTTTAGCAATATGGAATAGTTTTCATAATGTCAGGATTTATACAATTCAGTGAATAGAGGAATGGAAGATGTCATAAAAGCAAAGAGCGATGTTACAAGATTTTAAATTTTAAATTTTAGGGGTCCGAATTCTTTTGAATTTGAGAACAAATTTTTAAATGCGAAAAAATTTTTATTAGTTAACTTTTTTATTTGATTTCTTCAAATTATTTTAGAATTGTATTTAGATTATCGTAAAATATCAAATTAATTCATCTATAATACAAATAAGTACAGATTATTTATAATTTTAAATTTTTAATAATAATTATTTTACGTGTTCGAATACATATGAATTTGAGTAGTATTAAAAATTAATTTGACAATTTACCAATTAAATATTGACAATTTACTCAGTCAAAATATATTTTTATCATTCCTAGAGATGTCCCTTTAGGTTTAAGTTATTATATCGCAGGAAATATTCGATCTTAGCTAGTTATATGTATATATATATATATATATATATATATATATATATATATTTATATATAAAGTAAGCTGATAAAAAAAATCGAATAAACAAAGTGATATCTTACTGCAAAAATGACCCAAGTACAAATCGTTCATTAAATATGCTAAGTAAAGATACAAAAGAAGAATACTGGTACCATTTAAATCATTCAGAGACAAATTCAATAGACTTATTTACTAGTAACAATTATACTCGAATATATGATCAAAAATTTTTCCGTCCCCACAGATCTTGCAACTGTAACTTTATCTTACTGTATTTTCAAAAAAAGCGAATTTTCACTGACTCAATTGAAAAAAAATACCAAGAACGATATTTATTAACTAATAAAGTAAAGTATTAATTGATTGATCGTTACCTCCTTTTTAATCAACTCTCGTTTTATTGTGATCTATTGGATAGGCTTTTTTTAGTCCTTCCGTTGTTTGGTAAAAGAAAGTTAATTGACGAAAACAACTCTATTATATGTGTTATATCTACAAGAATAAAGGAAATTTGGAAGTCATATCTTTGATTTCATAACATTCATTAAAAAGAAAAAGATATCTTTTTTCTTTTTATTTGTATTAATATTACTTTTCATATTGTGTCATGTATTTCAAAAGTTCTAAGGTTTCTTAATAATCAATTTTTTTGTAATAATATTAATAGAAAGAAATATTTTTAATTAATTTTTAAAACCATTTATATAAATAAAGCATGAAAATAAAATCACTTTTTTTATGAATTATAAATACAATTATTTCTTTATGAACACGTACGGACTAACGTTTGTTGAATTTCATTAGTTCTAAGAAAAAATAAACAAAATATGTTCCTATTTTTATTTATAATTATTAATTTAATAAACAAAATATATTTGAATCTTTTCACATGATTTACGAATATTAATTGGAAGATAATTCGAAAAAAGTGATTATTATATAATAATTATTAATGAAGATAAAACAATATTTTAAAGAAAACAGAAAATAACGTTTTTATATGAATTTAAGTTACTTTTTATTTTTAATAATTTAATATAGCCAAAAATTTATTAGAAACATTTTACCGAAAAGTGCCAAAAAAAACTAAAAATAAAAATTTCTTATTTAATCTTTAAAAATTAAATGAAAACATAACTAAATAATTAATTTTGTTTTTTTTGATTCTCATCTGAATTTTCTTTTATGTTTTATTTCCGAAAAAAAAGAAATTATTTGAAGACAAATAAAATGTGTTTAGAGATAAAATAAGATTTTATTTCATCCATGAATGCTTTTTATGGCCTAAATTATGCTACATTGCATAAATAATTATTGTTTAATTTATTTTGCAAATATTATAAAATATTTTTTTAATTTTATGTAACTTTATCAACCAAAACTTTATAATATTTTTTTTATTATTTTGGGTTTTTTATTAATAAATGGTTTAAATTATTATTTATAATAATTATATTAGAAATTAAATATTTTAAAAAGATTTAGAAAAACTGTTTGAATAATCATGATTAAAAATAGAAATAATAAAACCAATTAGAACGATTTCATTAACAATGAATCTAAATGTGATGATTAATTACTATCTTCGTAATTATTGGGTTGATGAATAAGTTCCGTCGTTTTTTGAAAAATTAAAATTTTATTTTTTAACAAAAAAGTTACTACAAATTAATCACAAATATAATCTCTGCCATTGTTCACGACTTCTTCCCAACGTTCAACGAGTTTTTCAATGCCTCTTTGGTAGAAATCGCCCGGTCTTGACTCGAAGAATTCAGCCAACCAATTGATTAAAAATTGATTAAAACGGCGGGAACTTATTCCTCAACTTAATACTATCTTTTGATAATATTGAGCCTCTAGACTCTATAGAGGGTCAACTCAAATCATAGAACCTAATAGTCCCACAATTGACCTCCAAAGATGTCAAAGTGTTTGGTCTTTGAGAAATTACTGGCATCATTCTAATAAACGATCAACAATAGAGTAACGTTCCATGCATACCTTTGATTGTGCTAGTAAATTAAAGTCGGTAATACTAATGTTGTTAACTCGGTTGAAAATTAAATGCTTTAATTTTAAATAATTAAACTTTCAAATAGTTGTTTTTAAAAATTATTTTAAAAAATATAAATTTCGCTTTAGATGTTCACATTTATCATTAAAGGTAAAGTTAAAATAAAATATCCATTTTTTATATAAAATCATAATTAATAAAAATGTTTAATTCCTCTTATCAGATAATGATGTAAATGAAAATAATATGGCATGAAATAGAAATTGTCAATTCAAAGCTTTTTTAATTCCCTCTGGTCAAGCTATTAATGAAACTGACTAGGGAGGTTTTGTTGGAGAATCGTGGTACAAGCATTCATTAAAACTAATCATAGGTCTTTTATTAATCATTCCTCGACAATTATTAGATTTTTTTCTTTTATGTTTCAATGATAATAGTATAATAAATAATTCATTTTTATGATTAATTATTTTTTTTAGGAAAATTTTATTTTGTAAAATTATATTTGAACATATGTAGTAGAAATTCAAAAGATATTTTAGAGTGATAAAAGAACCAATGGTAAAAAGCAGTTTAAAATATGAAAAAATGAAGATAAAAAATTAATTAATGAAAGTCTTTTTGATAAAATGATTAAATAATATATAAATAAATTTATGAAATTGAAAATTATTTTAATGGTAAAGTTGAACTACAGTAAATTCTGTGTGACTCGCCAATTCTTTAAACTCGTCATCCTTAAAAATCGTCATTTTGTCTAAGTCAAAAATTTTTTATTTCCAATAATTTTATAATATTAGTTGATGAACTATAAAAAACTCTAAGAAAAAAGATATATAAAAATTTAATAGAATTATGTGCATTAAAAAATATGCATTATTAAAAAAATTAAAAAAAATATTTTAACCATGCCAAAACGAATTTTTAAAACTTTTGATTCAAGAAAAAAATGAAAATATTGTAATTGTAATACAGAAATATCAGACAAAGAATTACAACATTTTTTTCACAGAAATTCAAAAAGAATATATCAAAAAAGAGCTATAAACGTCATTAAAAGAAAAAAAAGGTTTAACAGATTTGATATCAAATGATAAAAAAGTGAAAGTAAAAAGAGTAAGAAATATAAAATATAAAGATTTTGATAAATGCATAAATTCATTTTACCGTATTTTTTATATAAACGTATGAATTTTTTTTGATTTGTCGTTTTTTAAATATATATTTCATTTTTATACGTTTATTTCGAATGAAACGAAACTTTACTTTTCATGAATAAAATGAATAATAACAATATCGAACATATTTTAAAGTATACAGTAGTACATATATATCCTCAGAAAAGAAGTAAACAGTATATTAACAACATCAATATGAGTTTTACAACATTTATTATTATCACATTCGCATTCACTATTTGATATTTTTCTTGATCAATATATTTCTGAATTCATACTAATTATTTTCAATAAATGAAAATCTGTTAATAAAAAATATTATTTATAAAGAATCTAATTGGTTAAAATTAAATCTAAACTTTTTAAAAAAAAGAACATATTAAATTAATATATTAAAATTTTAAATTACATTAAAAAAATAAATAATACATTCAAAAATTATTTTAAATCTTTTTACTTTCAAATTAAATTAAATTATTTTTAATTAGTAAGGCTCAAAGAAAATACTAATCGCCCATCTGTGTAAGAGAGGCACAATCCGAATCAACATACAACATGCACAATATCAACACACAATTCAAAACATTCCTCACACAGTAAATTTTTAGCGTCTATTTTTATTTTATAAACTTTAGTTTTAAAAACAATCAAATTTAATTGTAATTTTTTTATGTCAGCTAATTTATTTAATATCAATTTTTTTATTTTGATTTTTATGTTAATTACTAACTATGAAATTTAATAAAACATTGTTTAAATAAAAAGAAATATTTCGATAACCAAAAGGTAATTTAAATTTAAGCGATTATTTTAAATTGAATTGAAAGAACCCCTGTGAAAACCAAGCACATGTTGAGGACGGCTGCGGCCCGAAGCATGGTGTGAATGTACTTGTGTACCAACAGGGTACTGACAAAAAAATGCTCACTGCCAAAAAAACAATTACTTTGTCAGATCAACCGATCCAAAATAAAAAAGGAAAAAAAATAAGTATCAAAGAACTATTTTTTCCATTTCCGAGATTCCATCAATTATCATCTACAACCAGACAATATATGGTATATTAGTGTAGTCGTTATTATAATTAGACCGAAATTAAATAATATTTTTTTATGAAATACATTTGTCAAATCTTAATGTTATTTGTGGTGAAATTTATCAATTATTCAATAAATTTCATAGTAAATTTCAATAAAACTCATTTCCATATTTATAAATTTGCTGAAATTGTATTTGAAATTATATCATAAATACATATTAAATAAAAAAATAGGGAAAATATAATAAATAGAATTTTTTTTGTTTAAATATAAAACATAGAATATTATTGAGGTAAATATAAAACAAAAATTAAAAATTAAAAAATAAAATTAAAAAAAGTCTCAAAGAAATAAAAGCCTAAGTTAGCTCTTTCACATTATTTTATATTTTTGCGACATTCATTTTTTTATTTTTATTAAGATATTTTAAAAATCCTTTTTTACTCTTTCCGCTATCATATATTGTTGTCCTTGTCCAATAAAAATATTCATTATACATGAGTTAATTTTTATATTTGTCGAATAATTTGAGTGTAAAGTTAGGAAAGAGAGTAACTATTGATAATTAACAAAAGAATACAAAAACGAACTACAAATTTATCTATTTGTTACTATTCTTTCTTAATTTTTGGTGGTATTATATGCTATAATGCTAATAGGATAATGCAAAACGCACTTTATTCATTTATTTTAAACATAATTCATAATTTAGGGAATTTAAATTAACTTTTAATATTTTTTGTATTATTTCTATTATGATTTCTTAAGTTAAATATGGTATCGATGTATCCATCATAAACTTATTTATATCATGTTATATTAAGTATTCAATATCATTAGCAAATAACAAAGAATTTAATTATATAAATCCCAGTAACTTTTTTAAATGGACAAATAAATATTTTAATTAAGTAACTGAAGAAGAAAAAGTAATTTTGAAAATTATAAAAGCTTTTTTCCACTTTTTTAAATAGTACAAATAGTCACACTGATGAAAACAGAATCTGAATTCAAAGATAAACGTAACATTTTTTGGTATCCGAAATCTTTTGTTCATATAATCAAAAGGGATTTTATATATTATATATATATATATATATACGTTGAGGATTGTGAATGATTTTAAATTATTTCTAATGATTTATATAATGAAAATAATTGATGAAAACATAAAAATAAATGATTAGATTAATTTGATAAAACATATATTTATTGATAATGAAAGAAGCAACAAAAAACGTTAATAAATTTACTCAGAATCCCAAGTTGACAAACACAGAAAGTCGAGTTAAAAGAATGTTGAATAATGCCGAAGCAAAACGAGTCTGTTTGATAAATATATTTGCCCTAAGATCTTTACTTTGCCCCTTCAAATGAGAAGATTGAAGATGTAAGGAGAATAAACTGCTTGACTTGTGACAATCGAAAAATTAAATCCTTTTCATTGATTAAGTAACTAAAAATTTAAATCAAATATTTTCGATCGATCTAATTTTTCTTTAAATATTTATTTTTTTTTAAAGTCAGAATATGTTGTTTAAGAAATTGTGTTAAAAAAATACACATTTTAAGATCAAAAGTTTTATTATCAATTCTTCACACATTAATTTCTCTCCGTATTTATTAGGCTATCTAGACAGAATTTTTAAATTACCTTCATCAAAATTTATATTTTAATAGTTTGTTTTGTTTTGAGCTTTATTACTAACACTTTCCTTTCGATTATGTTTCTGGACACGTTTATAGAAATGACATCCAACTAGTTCCGTTCATACTGACGAACTCAATCACGACAAGATTCAGTTATTGATACTTTTAGTGCTGTTTTTGTATTAACGGGAAATTCGAAAAACCTGTTGAGAACCTACCCAAAGATGAGATAAAAAATGCCTCAAAATACGCTGATTGATTTCCAAATGAAGTTCATGTATTTATGTATATATTTCTAGGACAGTTAATCCTAAAACATTTAGTGTATTAAAAAGTCTAAATGGAATGTATTTTCGACTATTATCATATAAAAATCATTATTTAGATTGTCTCAAAAGTAATTAGCATTTCCCCGTCAATAACATCAATTTGTGAGAACATGTTCCTTCTACAAAGTACAATCCATTTTTTATCATTTGAAGCTACTTTTAAGCCAGTTGCTAAATACCATGACCGTACCACTAAAGTGATTTCAAGGCAAAGAAATCAGCGATAGTAATTTTCACATCATTCTCAAATGTGAACTATTGCCCACTAAGAAAATTGGCTACTAAAAGGAAAGTTTAAAAATAAAAATTACAAGACCAGGCATGGGGATTTTTGAAGAAACGAATTCCTCTAAAAGTCTGTGAATTCCTGAACTGAGCAGCTATCTCCCCAAGACACTTTCTCCTTCTGATTAATATCTGATGGTCAGCTTGAGTGCGTTTATCTTCAAGACAAATTTCATATTGTTTGAAGAGCTGAAATTATCATCGAGCAGTACTTTTCTTCATTTTGTATTCGATACATCACAGATTTTAAGACACTTATTTACTTCTTTACTTTACCGAATTTATTTTTTCAAAAGTTTTGAGTATTAAGCCACGATAAGATGTTAGAAAAATATTCAGATTGCGATGCAAAAAAATTGAAAATTCATTGCAAAGCAAGAAAAACAACGAGGAATTATGCATTTGTGACAAAGTAGATTAAAGATAATATTCGTTGTAACCAATGTTTATCACAAGCGAAGTCATCTATACCACGAATGAAAAAAATAATATATATATATATATATATATATATAAGTACTATTCCTCTGACGTAAATACAAGCCAAGTCGATAATACGAGACTCTTCCGAATCGCGTCTGCAATAAATTTGTAAAAAATCTAATGAGTGATATAAATGCATATTTAAATACATATCCTTCAGCACATGTAGACCATGTAGCAAATACTTTATTTATTTTTTATGACTTGACTATAAGGTTTATTCAACTTATAATTCTTTGTAGATGAGTGTTGTTGGAAGTATTAGCTTCAACTACGATCTGCATTTTTAAAGGAATATTTTGTACTGTTATTTTTTGGTTGTTTTGTTTTTTTATTTTACATTTTGCATTTGACGCTGGAATGAAGTAAGTTGTAGTGAATTACTTATTAACAAAAAACAGCCGGTAAAGATTAAAAAGCTAACATTTTAAAATCTCTTATTCTTACATTCCAACGAATGCATTTGTTTCTTTAAGAAATATACAAATGACAGCATTCACAAATACGATTTCCTATGTCAACTTTTCCCTTGATTACTAAAGTTTGTAATATTGAAATGAAGAGGGATGACTAAAATAGTGACTCCATCAATAATAGTATGCTTTGTCTTGAAGTATTCTCATATGATTGCCGGAAGGATATAATGGAAACAATTGATTTCCTAATGAAGAAAATGTTGGTAAACAGTCACCTAATTTTTTAATGCAAAAATATTTGAGGTCATAATGTAGCTTATATGTCAACACTATATCAAGTATAACTGTGGAATTATTATGAGGTTAAATAAACAAACTGATCTAAAGTTTTCAAACATGGCTTTTATTTGCCCATCAAACCATGATGTGCATTAGACAGATAAATTTTGGGAGATTTGTCTTTTTTTGCTGTTTTTTAAAATGTTTCTCTGGATTTACTTTGACGCATCTTTAAATGGTATATTCTATTATTTTTTTGTATCTTCACATTAACTATTCTTTACAATCCCGATTCTCAAAATATATATTCTTAAAATTATAACTTTTAAAGATTGATTAACTTTCTGATGAAAATTAAAGGAAAAGAACTTGTTTTTTTCATTTCGAAGTTTCCTAAGAAATAAATTATATATATATATATATATATATATCAGTAAAAATTGTTATTCAATTCCAAAAACAATTTATTATCTATATAATATCTAATTTTAATTCTTTTCAAACAGAATTCAAATTTATCAATACCTTCAGGCTTTAAGAAATTATGAGAGTAAAATAAATGTTATTTTGCCTAGAGACACTCATTAAAAGTTTTCATTGCTTTTTATAAATTTAAAAAAGAAAATAAAAGAAGTACATAGAAGTAAATTTAATCAAATTAATATTATTGTTTTAAACAACATTATTAATAATCTATTTATAAAATGTATAACTTAACTGATTTTTAGTTTATTTTTTTTAATATAATTTTATAAACATAAGATACCGGCAAAAATTGATGCGAAATGATAATTGCCTACGGCAATCCGCTCGAGTTATTCTTACATTTTCTGCCCACACCTGTTTATTTTAATTGTTAATTATTTTAATTTATTATTGTGTATATTAAGTATTACCAGTCTTAATATTGAAGCATTTAGAATTTCATAAATATTTACTGAAAGTGGTTTGAGAGTATGCAAGATAAAAAAATTCCTTTAAACTAAAGCCTAAACATACATTTTAAAAGAAATGTATAATTACTGAATTATTAATACTGTGTACCGTATTTTTCGGACTATAAGGCGCACCTAAAATCCTTTTATTTAGAAAAAAATCTACAAAGGGCCTAATGTATCACTCCAGGTTGTGCTGAAACCTAGTGACCTCGAACCAATGTCTATGTTCTCTTCTATCTCCATAATCATAATAAAAACACAAATATTTGCAATCTTTCTATAAAACTGAAATTCAGAGGTACATTTCCTGAATGTCTGAAACTATGTCGACATAATACTTTCTAAATTTCAATAGAATCTCCAAAAGACCATTCTGGAGTTTTGGATCAACTTTCAGCATATCATTCAAAAACGTACCTTGGGCTTTGGCAGCAGCGTCAAAACTATTCTGATTTTTGTGGACTCCTTTTCTCTTTTGACTATCAGAAAGTGCGGCAACCATCACTTGACTTCATTGGCATTTGAAACAAATATAAAGATTTTAGCTGTATCTTGTAGTCCGAAAAATATGGTAATTAATCAGTACTAAATACTTCTTTCATCAACTTTTTCTTTTATGATCACAATAAATACAATCAATTTAAAGGATGACAATGTAATTTGCTGGAATAATCCTCCATGCTCAAAGAGGCGATAAACTCTGTCCATAATTTACTCCCCAAAATGCTTAACTTTATTTGAAGAGTAAGGTATTTGCATTTTCTGATTGTAGTGCCCTACTTACTGACACGGCGTGATTATTTTATTTGCGTGATCTTTGTTCTTTGTGTTTGCTTACGATTGCTTTTGTAATTCTTTCGCGTTGATGTGTAAATTTTCATGGTAGATTGTGCCATCGAATGTTTGATTATTTCGTCTTTTATTTTTTTTTATCCGTAGTGAGTTTTGAAAGATTTGACAGAGGTGATAGAGAGAAAATAGAAAATAACGAACTGAATTCTGAAGAGCAAATGAACAGGATCTTTTATCTAAAAATAGACCAAGGAATTAAAACCAAGGAAATTATTAACAATTATTATTTTAAAAAAATATTATTTCGTCTTTTATTTTTTTACCGATTAAATCCGAATTTTTAATTAAACGAGACAATTCTGATTTGATCTTATCTACAGCTAACATTTGATCGAAGGATTCTTGTAGTGACTCAGTCAATTATTATATATAAATTATATATAGTAAATTATATATAAAATTATATATATATAAATTATATATATAAAAACAATCATTAATATTACGGATTACAGCTATATTATATTACCTACAAAATATTTTCCTGTAAAATCGGTTCGTAAAGGAATTTTCTGCAAACCAATTTATCAATATTCCCCCTGAAAGTGCATCTCTTCATATAATTTATTTCCTAAAATTCTCGTCGTGCAAACAAATGATTCTCTGACGTTTTCATCGATATTGTTACAACAGAAGATCGTTCCTTTGAAACCTTAGAACAATAAACACTAATCGAAATCGAGATTTATCCATGCCATTCTTTCTCTCGTATGTGATTTTTTTGTTATATATATATATTTATATTGTGTTTATTTATATTGTGTAAAATAAAAGTTTTATACATATTTATCTTTATTTTTTTACGTTAAAGGAGTTCACTGAAACCCGTTTTCAGTTAGCTCTCTTACTATTCTAAATCAGGATAGTCGTTAAAATCTAAATTTAGTCGATTGACGAATAAATCATAAAAAAAA
>MQRK01186210.1:3387-16780 GCA_001938485.1 Girardia tigrina | reverse complement strand
TGACTATAATAAAATAAATAACCACATTCACAAAACCGAACCCACTCCCCTCCCCTCGATACCCCGCGGGGGGACGGGATGTGTCAAATGCTTCCACTGCGCTGCTACCCCAACAATGATTGAGTATGAAAATTAATCTAATGTAATTTTTGTTTTAATCATTGGGTTAAATAAATTTTGTTTACCCTATTTATCTTAATAAATATAATATATATATATAAATAATAAGAATAAAAATAAATAAAAGTGTAAATAACTTAGAATAAATTTAGAAATGTTTGGAAGAAAAGAGTAATTAAAATTATTTAAGAATAAATAGAGGGACTTTAAAGATATAAAAAGAGTATAAAAAGAAGAGAAAGAAGATGGAAAAGTGCCCTTATTTATTTTTAAGTTATAATGGTGAATTATTTTTAATTAAGAAGAAAGATTCTAATTAATTAGTCAAGGGAAACGCCCAAAAGCGAAGTTACAAATCCAGCTGTTACAGGGAAACGCCCAGAAAATTCTCAGAGAAAGAAAAAAGAACACTTGTGATTTAAGAAAAGAATTGAAGAGCCCTTAGGCAGAAAAGAAAACATCTGCTTAAGACTATAAAAAGAAGTCGTAAAGAAACAACCAAAACAAAAAATTTGAATTGAGTGGAAATCTGATAAAAGTGCGATCAACATATAAATTATTATATTTTTGATAAATATATTTTTATATACCCTAAACTTTTCTGTGGGCAAGAGTACTTCCTCTTCCCACCCTATCTAAACTAGAAAATCACTAATAAGTTAAGTCTTTGTTAATAACACATTGTAATTCAATTGTAATTGTACATAAATAAATATATTTTCTTAAAGAAATTCTTCGAGTTTTAAATTTCTTGTTATAAAACCACCGATATCCCAACACTGCTATTGTGGAAGGCGAAGGTGCCATTGATGCAGAAGTTTGTGAGAGGGAAATTGAAGCACAAGAAATGCACCAATTAATCACTCTGAAAACAGACTTTGTAAGTGATTTTACGGACATTGATCTTTGGCCAGTTAAGATTAGTCATAAAATTCGCGCTATGCTTGTTCATCAAGGATATACTTCTATGCAGCACCTTCATTGTGAATTCAAAGAAGTACCACGACCAGGCACAAGCACAAAAGGTGACACTAGAAAGCTAACCAAAAAATGGTTTTTTCGTGATCAACGGAAAGGAGAGAAAAGTATAAGAACATGGATGGTG
Organism: Girardia tigrina; assembly: GCA_001938485.1. Taxonomy (NCBI): domain Eukaryota; kingdom Metazoa; phylum Platyhelminthes; order Tricladida; family Dugesiidae; genus Girardia; species Girardia tigrina. Next base: position 15,555 of record MQRK01186210.1, on the reverse strand, counting down.
TATTCTCCTTCAAAGGAGGCCCTGTTCTGCTTTTGCTGCAGACTGTTTTCAGTTGGGCTGTCTAGTTTTTCTGCTGAAGAACTGGTGGAAATTAAATCCTAAAGTTCATGAGCACGAAGTTAGCGCATTGCATGCGCAGGCATTCCTCAAGTGGAAGGAGCTAGAGATCCGACTCGCTAAAAGAAAAGCAATAAAGGAGGAAGAATTAATTGAGAAGGCGTCTAAGAAATGGCGAGAAATTCTAGCTAGATTATTGAACATCATCAGATTTCTCTCTTTGCAAAACCTGGTATTAAGGGGCCATCGAGAAGACATCCACGAAGACGGAGACCAGGAAAATAGAGGAAACTTTTTGGAATTGGTTCATTTGTTGGACATGTATGGCCCTGTGCTCCGTGAACATTTGGTAAAAGTTAAACTGGGAATGAATATCGTCACTTCCTATTTGTCACCAGAGATTTAAAATGAATTTGTGAGCATTTTAGCACAGCAGATGAGAAAGAAAATCATAGCACAGGTCAAGAAGATCAAGTATTTTTGCATAATTTTTGACAGCATGTCAGATATATCTCACAAGGACCAGTTGAGCGAGGTTTTACGCTACGTAAACATTGATGGAAATGAAGTGAAAGGGGAGGAGTCGTTTGTTCGATTTATCGAGACAAAGGGAAAGAGCGCAAAGGAAATGTTTAACTGATATTTAGACAACTGGAAAACGACGAGATTCAGATTGATGATTGCCGTGGCCAGGCATATGACAATGCAGCTGTTATGTCTGCCCATGGAACGGGTGTACAGAAGCGCATCTTGGAAATTAACCTGAAAGCTCTATTTGTTCCAACCTCAAATCACTCCTTGAATTTGGCTTGCATACATGCAGCTTCCGTTGTGGTTCTATCTGTTACATGTTTTGGCACATTGGACCCGTTGTTCTCTTTTTTCCTCATCTACGCATCGCTGGGATGTCCTGATTCATGAGACTGGTCTAAGTATCAAGTGGGTTATGGAAACCAGATGGAGCACTCGAGCTGATGCTGTAAATGTGTTGGTGAAAAAATTATCACAAGTCGTGACTGCTCTGGAGAAGCTTACCAAAGAAGGAGAAAATTTAATGACAAGGCCAGATGTATCTTTCATCCTATCATCAGTACTGTCATTTCCGTTTCTATCGCTTTTGAACCTTTGGAATTCCATTCTACCAGAGATCAATGATGCCCAGAAGTATCTTCAAACAAAAGGGCTCAATCTGCATCAAAGTTCTTCCAAGCTCATATCACTGAGAGATTACATTTTTAAGAATAGAGAAAAGATGGTGGACAGTGCAATGGACGAATCCAAAATGCACTGCTTTGAAAGTAAGTATGGATAAGTATGGAGTGTCGTAATCGCAAAAAGAAAAGAATGGATGGCGAGGGATCGACTGATGTAGCGATGACATTTGATGCTGAGTTGAGATTGGAAATTCTGTCTGTCTTAGACAGGTTGATAGACTAAATATATTCATCATTTCAACAAGTTCATGATCTTGCAAACATATATGCTGTTATTGCACCATCGAATCTCTTTGATGATAATTACGATTACCAACTTGGTGAAATAGAAGACGAGATGGAGAAAGAGAAATTCTTAACCGAAAGAAGAAGACTGCAGTATTTTGTCCGAGCTTCAGGAAATAACAGAATCGACGGACCTTTAGAACTTATGAGCTTCATACAGAGATATCACCTTAGAGACTCCGTCCATAATATTGTGATTTTGCTGCGCATCTTTCTTACCCGGGCTATTAGAGTTGCCAGCTGCGAACGCTCGTTTTCCAAATTAAAGCTCATTAAGAACTATCTCCAATCTACAATGAGCCAATCAAGGCTTACAGACTTGGCAATTCTCTCCATTGAGAGGGAGCTTGCTGCTGAACTGAATTTTGATACTGTTATCAATAAATTTGCAGAAATGAAAGTGCGAAAAGTTCGCTTGTAAATTGTAAATAAAATTGCAAATTTTGATATGACTTCTTTACTTGGTAATTTTTAGTATGAGAATAAAAGTATTGCTAGAAAAATAGGAAATTAAAGTAAATATTTTGTGACTCTTTAATTTTTAGTAAAAACAGTAATTAAGGGTTCCGAATAATGGGTTAGGGTTAGGGGGCGGCAAATCTTTGCTAAAAAAATAATTTTTTATAAAATTTTTCACAAAAATGTTATCCATTACGCATATATATGTATATACTTCATTTTTTAAGAAGATATTATGTTTTTTTCATCTGTAAACTTAATAATAAAACCTGATAAACAGACTAATAATATGTGGGATTGAAGCACGTGCATCATTCAGTGTTGTCGTGGAGTCACTATTTTCCTGACTCGAGTCAAATCACTCTAAATATTTTACAAGTCGAGTCACTAAATTTTATGATTCAGTTTTTCGGCTTGTGAAAATGAATTTGTCGTTAGAAAAATAAACTATTTGACTCTTTTTGATGTTAAAAGCATAAATGATCATAAAAATCTGTATTCAGGTATTTTATGTGTTTATATGCTCGGAATTAGCGTCCGTATACGATATATGATGCATTTGTACTTTTGTGAAGCTTAAACAGTGTGAGCATGTCTGGTACGTATTGTATTTGAAAAATAAATTTAATCTTGTTATTGAACCGATAACCGAAAAGTTAAAAAAGGAAGACTTCAAATCATTCAAAATAAGACAAATTGGAAATATTTTGATATTAAAAGAAGACAAATGAAAAATGAATAATCAATATAATAATTTTTTATCAAATCTTTTTTATAGTTTTGTTTTGTATTTTCCATTAAGCGTAAAGAACTGCAAAAATGTGAGTAAAATTGTAATATAAGCGTAAACATTTTCATTTTCCCTTATTGAAGTATAAAAGTTCAGTTTTACTTTACCAGTTTTTATTTCTAATTTTAAATATAAAGATTTAACAATAAATCAAGGGGCTACAAGAATATTTTCATTTTCGAAAAAAAGTTTTGTATAAATTTTTAAATTAATTTCATACAAAAAAAGTTTTTTAGTGAATTTCAAATAATATTTTCTAAGTTAATTTTTCAAACATTTTATTCTGTAAAATAAAATAATTTTTTCTTTAATATATCTTGAAAAAAAGAATCTATTATTTTCTTTGGTAAAAAAATCAATCTCCAACTTTCCAAATTAAAATAAAAAAAATAATAATAAATTAAAAAGTCGTTTGTTTAAATATCACTTAATTTATTTATCTTCCTTTCAATATATAAATATATTCGATGACAACTCCAACGATACAGGTAGATTTGAATTTTGTGTGATTGTTTCGTTCAAATAAACTCGTATATCTTCAACAAATGCGTGCCACAGAAAGCAATCGATATTGTTACTAAAGCGACAGAAGAAGATAAAAATAAGAATTTCAAAGAAGCATTAAAACTCTACGAACACGGAGTCGAGTATTTCCTGCACAGCATCAAATGTAGGGCACTGTGCTCGATTTGATTGGTTTGGGGTCCCTCCGACTTTGAATGAATGCGCTTTTATTAATATATATTTGAATAGTAATTTTATGCGAGCTTTTTCAAAAATTGATTATTGGACATTTTCGGAATTTCGTATTTCATCATCAATTTGGATAACATTAGAATTGTAGTTTTAATGGAATATTTTAATTTTTTAATTATTTTAGATATTTTTGGATAATAATGACAAAATGTTTCGATTTAATTTAATTTTTTTTAAGATTTGAAATGTTTATTAGTTCGTCAATATCTTACTTTTTGTGAAAATAAAAGAGTCATTTGTAATCATAAAAATCTTTAACATTTTGTCATTATTATCCACTGACATTAGAACTATAATTATTAAATTGTAATTGATGATAGAAATACGAAATTCTGAAAGACCTTCAACTATAAATTTATTAAAAATGTTTCAAGAAAATTATTTTTCATAAATATCAAATTAGCGTTCACATGACTCTGTAATTCACCGCCTCAATTCTTTAAATATTTATGTAAATTTATATATATATATATATATATATATATATATTATTTTGATAATAATCACAAATTAATTCATAAATAATCACAAATTAATTCATAAATAATCACAAATTAATTCATAAATAATCGCAAATTAATTAATAAATAATCACAAATTAATTCACAAATAATCACAAATTAATTAATGAATATTCACAAATTAATTCATAAATATTCAAAAATTAATTAATAAATAATCGCAAATTAATTCATAAATAATCACAAATTAATTCACAAATAATCATAAATTAATTCATAAATAAGCACAAATTAATTCATAAATAATCGCAAATTAATTAATAAATAATCACAAATTAATTCATAAATAATCACAAATTAATTCACAAATAATCACAAATTAATTAATGAATATTCACAAATTAATTCATAAATATTCAAAAATTAATTAATAAATAATCGCAAATTAATTCATAAATAATCACAAATTAATTCACAAATAATCACAAATTAATTAATGAATATTCACAAATTAATTCATAAATATTCACAAATTAATTCATAAATAATCGCAAATTAATTAATAAATAATCACAAATTAATTCATAAATAATCACAAATTAATTCACAAATAATGAATATAATGAATATTCACAAATTAATTCATAAATATTCAAAAATTAATTCATAAATAATCGCAAATTAATTAATAAATAATCACAAATTAATTCATAAATAATCGCAAATTAATTCATAAATAATCGCAAATTATTTAATAAATAATCACAAATTAATTCATAAATAATCACAAATTAATTCATAAATAATCACAAATTAATTCATAAATATTCACAAATTAATTACTTAATAATCACAAAAATATTTTCATTTTTATTAATTATTTAAGATATTATTGGATAATAACGACAAAATGTTTCGATTAAATTAAAGATTTAAATGACATTTGTTCGTCGATTTTTCACTTGAATCAAAATGGGAAAAATAAAGCTGTTTCAAATCTTAAAATCTTTAGTTAAAATAAAAATGACGTTTTTTAATTAAATAATAAAAATAAATCATTCATTACAACTAACTTTTTATTAAACTAATATTATAACTTATAATTATTTAATTAAAATTGCTTAATTTGATTAAAAATACGAAATTCTGAAATACGTTCAACTATAAATTTGTGTTTTAATAAAATTATTTCTTTGTATTCATTTAAATAGGAATTTTTAGATTGGAAGATTTGAAACGGCTTTACTTTGTCCATTTCGGATGTTTATTAGTGGGTTGTAGTGTCTTATTATTAATAATTACAGAACTATGTCAATATGAATTGATATCATTTAGTAAAATACAAAACATATACTTTGAAATAGAAGAAAAATTTCAGGTCTACACACCTTCACAGATCTTTTGAGATGAAAAATTATAGAGGGTATGATAAGTGGTTTAATTATCAGAGTTTGTATTGCAATTTTAAAATCTCAGATAATGCTTTAAATATTCTTAGCAAAATGTACACAAACAAACATATCTATCGCATCATTAAGATTACATTGGACAAAATATGTACACAAACACGTGTTAATAAATGATTAAAGGAAGAAAACATTGAAGAGTACAGACAAATAATCAAAATACTATATTCTGAAAGCTTTAAGTAATTTAAGAAGTGTTTGAAAGAATATAATTAGTAAATTGAAAACGATTGTCACATGTGTACAAACTCCTATATTAAAGAGACAAATCGTCATCTCAAAACCCGGATTAGTGAGCACTCATAATCGAGTCGATCGGGAAAGGTTTGTTATCATTGGTTAGACTGTAAAAATAGAATCAACCTATTAATTAATATTCTAAATGGGCCAATTAAAGTCGTCTCTCAAAATTTCTTATTGAAAAATAAATAAAAATGCCATTAATATCCAAAAAAATTTTAATATCCAAAATTTAATATTTACTGATCGAATCTCCAATTAATTAATATTTTATTATCTTATGTTACTTTCTAATTCTTGATGATGAAAAATGACTTTCGAAACAGGAACAATAATCAATTTTATTAAAAAGCTTTAAGAAAATAATTTTTCAAAAAATATTATATGTATATATATTGTGGCACGTTAAAACATCGAAAAAAAATGTTGAAAAATATGACCTCACAAAAGTCATCGAAAAAGATTTATTAATAATAAATAAAACCAGTCAATTCTAAAATACAAATTTCTAGATTTCTATTTGTTCGGCTATTAAAAAAGCTGAAAAAAAATAAATCAAATATTAGGTTGGGGAAAAGTAATCCATTATTTTAATTCATTATTTATCGATCAAACAATTTAAAATTTATGCTTTTTGTCAAGGTAACATTTGTCAAGGTAACCATCATTAACCCATTTATTGGCTTATTTATTCACCATCATTAACTCATTTATTGGCTCATTTATTCACCATTATTAACCCATTTATTGGCTCATTTATTCACCGTCATTAACTCATTTATTCACCTTCATCAATCGATTTTTTGACTCATTTACTTACCTTTCTATGCATCATTCAACATTATACAACAATTATGGGTCCTATTTATTCAATTTGTATCGATAAGAGCGATATCGATTGTCGATCGATCCTGTTGACCTAAGTGGATTAATGTTGCTTTGTTGTCGCTGTGGTTACTGTTGGTAATTGAGTGTCGTTTCCATCGGCAATCGATTGTTCACATGTCACCAGGTTCAATTAGCATGGCTCTATCGATTTATCGCTCCACTTCTCTCGATTGTCTCAATTACTTCCCCCATTTATTGACTCATTGATTCAACCCTGACCCTTAAATGCATGATGATGTATATGTACATCAGTGTCTTCTTCCTCTCATAATTTCTAAACGGCAATTCAAACACAGTATTTTTTACTTTTAGTACGTGCTCAAAATATCTATCTTAGTTTTTGAACGCAAACTTTTTTGATATGCCAGTGCACTTTGTTAACTATCAAAATTTGACAGCTTGGCGCAGCACTTTCACATACATTTCTCGTATTTGATAAGGAAAAATCATGCACTTAAGGGTTGAATACTCATTAGAAACTATTTTCCGTCCCATTTATTCAACTCTGAAGATGAATATATATATATATATATATTAGGTTGGGGAAAAAGTAATCCATTATTTTAATTCATTATTTATTGATCAAACAATTTAAAATTTATGCTCTTTGTCAAAGTAACATCTCACAGTAATTTTACAAAAAAAATTTTGCTTTTTTTAATTCAGTTCTGAGTTACAGGGTGTTAAAAATAGAAATCAACAAAGAAAAAATTCGGTACATTTTACTGTTTTTATTCGATAAAGGCGAAAATGCAAGCCAGGCGGCTGTTATTGTGAATGGTGTTTATGGTGTCAATACTGTAACAGCTAATTGCACGCAATTTTGATTTCATCGATTCCGTGGAGGCATTTTTGATGTTAAAGATGCACCTCGCACAGACAGGCCTATCGTTGAAAATGTCGATAAAATCTCGGCAATGATCGAAGTTGACGGCGTGTTAGTAGTCGTAGCATCGCACAGGAGCTGAACATCGACCACAAAACGGTTTTAAACTATTTGGGCAAGGCAGGATTCAAAAAGAAACTTGATTTTTTGGTTCCACACCAATTAACACCGAAAAAACATGATGGATCGAATTTCCATCTGCGAAGCCTTTGCCAAACGAAATGAAATCGACCCATTTCTTAAACGGATTACTGGGGATGAGAAATGGGTCGCAAACGACAATATTGTACGAAAACGATCGTGGTCAAAGCACGGTGAAGCACCTCAAACGGTCACCAAACCAGGATTAACGGCCAGGAAGGTTCTACTGTGTATTTGGTGGGACTGGAAAGGAATCATTTATTATGAGTTGCTTCTGTATAGTCAAACACTAAATTCAGATCTGTACTGTCAACAACTGGACCGTTTGAAGATAGCAATTGATGAGAAACGACCAGAATTGGCCAACAGAAGATGTGTTGTGTTCCATCACGACAACGCCAGACCACATACGTCTGTAGTGACTCACCAGAAACTCAGGGAGCTTGGTTGGGAAGTCTTAATGCATCTACCATATAGTCCGGACCTGGCACCAAGCGATTACCGCCTTTTTCTCACATTGCCAATTTTCCTGAGTGATAAGAAATTGGGATCAAAAGAAGATTGTGAAAATCGATTACTACAGTTTTTCGCCATTAAGGACTTCTACGAGAGAGGCATTATGAAGCTACCTTCAAAATGGCAACTAATTATACTACAAAACGGTGCATATTTGACTCCAAGAGGACAATCCAAATTCACGCCAAAAATTATGGATTTCTTTTTCCCCAACCTAATATTATATGAATTCATAAATTTAAAAATTTTGAAATTTGAAATTTTTATCGAAATCTAAATGCAATTTAAAAACGGTTAAGTTTAAATTATTAATTAAATTAGTTAAGTTTATTTTATAAAAAATACATTTTGTAATTTAAAATACTGTTAAATTGAAACAAATCAAATGTTATTTTTTTTTTGAAAATGTACGTTACAATGTTAATTGAAAAGATAATTGTGTTAAAATGAGAATGTAAAAAAAATCGAAATTTAATAAAACATGAAATTTTGTGTCATGAATCTGGGGAATTCTGAATTCCAACCCAATAACGAGTAAGTTAATTTTCATTTTCGGTGATTAAAATAATGTTTTTTAAGTATATTTAGAAATTTCAATAATTAATTTATTCATTCACTTAATCATTATTTAATAACACAGCATTTCATTTAATGTTTTATTAAAACTTTTTCTTCGATGTTTTAACGTTTCGACGTTTAAACGTGGTACAGTATATATACACTCAAAATTTGCGTGGGATCCTAAACCAATTAAACTGAACCAGAGGATTATTGATTATGGATTAACGCTTGGGTATTCCAGACGATAGTCATTCTGAGAAATCCAAAGACCAAATCCGGAACAAATGCATCCAGTACTTAGAACGAGCTGAGAAATTGAAAGAGTTCCTAAAGCAGGACGAGGGAGGCAAGAAGAAGCAACCGAAGAGCCTAGCGGGCGGTGAGGACAGTAACGGAAAGAAGCGCGCAGGTGGCGAATCGGACAGTGAAAACGAGAAGGATGCCGAGACCAAGAAGATGCAGTCCCAATTAAGCGATGCGATCGTTGTGGAGCGCCCCAATGTCCATTGGGATGACGTGGCAGGATTACACAACGCGAAAGAAGCGCTCAAAGAAGCGGTCATTCTGCCAATCAAGTTTCCACATTTGTTCACAGGGAAGAGGACTCCGTGGAAAGGCATCCTGCTCTATGGGGTTCGATTAAATGACTGATTGATTATTCGTTAATATTATTATTTTTTTTACGTATTATAATTGTGTAATTATCGATTTAATTATTTTTATTTATTTTTATTATTATTATTATTACATTGTTTATTGATTTCTTTTTTACTACACATTGACCAGGAAAATGTTATCATATATGGATTTTCAGGATTATGCAATCGAAACCGTCCCGATTGTTTATTGAATTTTAGACACAATAATGATTTATTGATTTTATTTGTAAATTTCGTTACTGTAATTTGTTTTCTCGTGTAATTATTTGTTTATTAATTTATTATTTGATTAATTATTTAAATTTTAACCCATTTTTATAGTAATATTTTATTGATTTTATTCATATTTTTCGTAAATTTTTTAATTATTGGTTAATTTAATTATAACATTTTTATTGATTTTTTAAATTGTTATTTTTGACAATGATTTTATTTGTTGTATATAACTGTAGGATTATTTATTTTAATTTTAATATTTTTTATTAGATTTTATTGATTTTAATTAATATGCAAATAAAATTATTTGATCACTTATACTTTAGTAGTTATTTACAGTTGTACACAGGATTTCAGAGCCATTGTCGTCTTTCATCACTGTCCATTTACTTGTTTTTTTTCACTCGACCTCGACAATATGTTGTTCTTTTACAACTTTGTTTCGTCTTAAATTTGTTGGAATGTGATCAAAATGACCAAATGATCATATCCACTATCCCAATGTGACAGTTTTTCTACAATAAATACAGACGAATTTCAGATTGCTTGTTTAATCAAAATTTAATCATTGGCTCTTATTTCATCTGATAATATGACCTTGATGCAAAAATTCTTCGCATTTAAGAAAATTTATTGAAATATTTTAGAAAAAGTATGAAAATTTAATCATAGAAGTAATCTCCGTCAGCATCTCGCACCTTTTGCCAATTCCTTAAAAAAGTTTTCTGGGTTCGATGAGATGAAGTTATCGATGTAATTCCTCACATTGTCTTCGTTCTAAAAGAGCTGTGCAGCCAAACTGTGCTGCAAAGATCTGAAAAGATAAAAATTTGATTATCTGAATAATAGGCTGAATTCGCAAGAACCAGATATTTGAATTATATTTTTCTTCCTGGCCCTTGACCAACTTGATGCCACACTTCTTTGATTTTATCACCTAGTTTGAGCAACTGTTCACTGTAGTGCTGGGTTGTAACTGTTTACACTGGTTGAGCCACTCATAGTAAAGCGTGCCATATGCCTCCCACCTTATTCATAACAGCGTCTTCTTTCCGTCAATATTCGTTTGGGGTGAGGATGTTGTTACTTGGTCAGGGTCCAACAATGATCTTTTGTGGTCCCATTCTCTTAATGCATCCATTTCTTGTCATTAGTAACAATTTTTTAAAGAAACGATTTTCATGTACGATATGCTTAAACCGAGATGCATTAACTTTGAGATTTATTTTTTTTGAGATATATTTGCTTGGGATAGGAATTGTATTGCCAATTTTCCAACCTTCAAGATTATATTCATGGATTACAATCTCCTTAGAACAGTAGAATGGTTCACTCCAAGTTGTATAGTCAATTCAAGTGTCGCCTGGGTAGTTTTTTATCCAACAGAGCTTGCAATTCGGTGTCCTCTATTTCTTTGGAATTGTATTGATAACATCAAGAATGTGATCTATAACTTGACGGATATTGCTGTGAGGATTAGCTTTTTGTACATTTCCCCTTTGTCTTCGGATACCTTGGAAGATGGCACCCGGACAACACCTCCCTACTTCACGCCATTGGATGGAATGACGATGAAGTCAAAACATATGTCCTTAGAGTTCCAAAAATTAACATCGAAATATGCGCCAATCACTATAGCCGACACCTCCTTTACATATCCAACGAAGAAATAATCAGAGACGGCACTGCTTAACAAACATGTAGTCAAAAACGCCTAGTTTCACCCTGTAAGAGAGTGTAACTCTTCGCCGTGACGAAGCAAAGGTAGAGGCGCAAGCCACCAGTCAGTTATTAAGACATCTGCATGCAAATGTCGATGCCTTGCACTTGAGCGGTTCGATTAAATTAAATTTTTTAAAATAAATTTACTTAAAAAATCCAAAAACTTTAGCATCAACTTAATATTATCCCATTTAAATTACAGTAGATTCTTTTTTACGGTATATACGTTATGCAAGAACGGCATAAAAAGGGCACTAATTCTATAGTAAAACCACATGTACGTTCCAAAATTTCTAAGAACCGCATAAATCCGAAATAATGCTATAAAACCGCATAAAAAGGGTACTTATTCCATAATAAATTCATATATAGGTTCCAATTTTTTTAAGGTCCGCATAAATATGATATAATGCAAAAAATCACATAAAATGGGTACTAATTTCAATTGAAAAAAGATATAATTTCTGCAGTTGATATTCTTCTGGTGTGCTTTTCCCTATACTGCATTCTCGCCAAATCGTTTTCCAGCAAGCATCTAAAGTTTGTCGTTTTATAGCTTTAACAACCAAATCAGGATGATTTATGCAATCCAAAATCGAAAATTTTTTCCAGACATCCTAAATTGTCATCTCTTCATTCTCTATCTTGTCCAGAATGTGCTGAAATGTCCACTTTACATAATGTTTTATTAAAATTGCAGAGGATGCCGTGATCCAATGGTTGAAAATACTGGTTGTACGAGGGCGGGTCAATAAGTCCGTGACTTTTGGAATAAAACACAGATTTTTTGATAAATAAATCATTTTATTTTTCAACGTAGTCTCCCTTGAGCTCTATACACTTTGTCCAAC